>VZRU01013327.1:88004-111778 GCA_013398155.1 Pedionomus torquatus
TCAGTTTGTAGAGTGGACTTTAGTCTGGTCCAGTCTAATGTTTGAGTACTGTTTTTGATTAGTTGTTGTGTATTGTAATTGTTCCTTTTGTGTCTGTATGCCTGAGTGTTTCAAGCCCTTTTTAAGAATTTGGCAAATGAGAAAAAAAAAACAAAAGAAAAACAACCCCAAACTCCCCATCTCTTGTGAAATACTGCAGGTCATAAATGAGATTAGAGTTCAGGCTTGGCATGGAGTGGGATGGCAGCCAGCATTTTTCCCTGAGGTGCGGAGAAGGACTCAGCATTGTCCGGTTACTGTCAAGGTTTGCTTGTGGTTTTGTTTTTGTTGCTGGTGTCTCACTCCCCCATCCATCCCCCCCACCCCATTGCCCTCAGCTTTTAGTCTACAACTATGTCAAGGGCAACCTTTCTAGATCAGGGTCTATGGAAGATGGGCTGTTAACGTTCTGGAGGAAGAAAGTTGGGTTTTTTTCACTGTGGTACCCACACAGAAAGAAAGAGCCCATCAGCTCTCTTTTGGTTGCAGAAAGCCCAGTCAGGAGGAACATAAAAACCCATGAGAATTGTGATAGAATTGAATGTATTGCCAAACTGCTTGTTTATGTTTTGGTTTAATAGTTTTTGCAAGTTTGAGGCCTCTGTTTTTGTAGGTGGTGGGAAGGGGTGGGCGGGTGAGCAGGAGGGACAGACAGAGGTGAGAATAAAGGAGTAAATAGTAGTGAACTACCCATTTTTTAAGCCAAAAAATAAAATGTATTTAACGGCTGGCGTGGCCCATGTTTGGCTGTTGTTAAGCCCAGGTTTTCACTCTCCAACTCCCTGCAGATTAATTTGCACTTGTAAAAAGTGCATGCACAGTGCATCCCATTGAGGGACTGTTCACAAATGCCTGCTGTGATAGGACGAGGGGCAATGGATTTAAGTTAGAGAAGAGCAGATTTAGGTTGGATATTAGGAAAAATTTCTTGAAGGGTGGTGGAACACTGGCACAAGTTGCCCAGGGAGGTGGTTGAGACCCTTCCCTGGAGATACTCAAGGTGAGGCTGGATGAAGTCCTGGGCAACCTGGTTTAGTTGGGGGTGTCCCTGTGACTGCGGGGAGGTCGGACTAGATGACCTTTGGAGGTCCCTTCCAACCTGGATGATTCTATGATTCTATGAATGTTGCTCCGAGATGCAAAACTCCCGCAGGTGTGTAGGTTACCTGTAATGATAGCAAAGTCAAATAAAGGCAGGGAGTGAGATCCAGCAGGTCCTTTTTTGTGTTACCTGAGCTCTCTTGTGACACCCCTTTCTTGGTTTTTACATCCATTGAGTGCCAGCTGGTGTCAGTCGTGTCCGCTTCCACCTCCACCTGCTGCCACCGCTTGAGGAGCGGTGCTAGTGTGAGGCATGCGGGTCCTCTCTCCTGTGAGCATAACTTCAAATCCCTGCCCTCGCAACCAAGGCCAAGCCCGGAGCACCGCTCCCTGTCTGCCGTTCAGCCTACCCCTCTTGGCAGCATCTGTCTCCCGTGTCCATCCTCGTCCTTCTAGGGCTAAATGTACGCCGTGGCGCTTGCAAGCGGTTTATACTGAGATTGGTGCAATGCACTACTCTCTTCCTTCCAGCTTCTTTTTATTTTTTGGTATCCAAAATCAAACTGTAGGTGGTTCAATTGATGTGTCCGAGTTCTTTTTTTTTTTGGGGGGGGGGGAAAGAAAAAAAAAAGGAGAAGGAAAAAAACCCCCAACAACAAAAAGTCCACAAAGCCATTGTTAGTCTTACCCATTGTCTGTGAGATTTTTATTTAATGTTCTAAGCCTGGAATATTGTTAAATAAACCAGAAAAATAAGTTAGTTACTAGATTATTTGTCTGATGTGTGTTCATATCTGCAGCACTTTATGACTTTGAACTCTTCTGCACCAAGGGGAGGTTATATTCTAAGGTTTTGAAGCTATGCATTTATTTTCTTTTTGAACTTGTAAGTTATTTAAAAAAAATGCTGTACAAATCTTTTGGATTAAAAAATATGAAGATGAAAAATGTCACAAGTTTATAGATGATTTCTCTTGCTTAAATACGTGTGGTGTTTTTCATTTAATGACATAATTTTCTGTTGTTTAGTTGGGTGGAGAACCAAAGTTGCAGAGCTGTTTTAAATATTGCTACAACGTGAATTAAATTGTGGTGATATTGCCAAGGGTGGGCCCAGAACACATTTCCAAATTACGCTATTAAATCAGATTTATGTTTTGTGTTTCTTGACAGCTAATTTGAATCCACAGCCTAATGTTTCCCTTTCTTGTCGGTACAGCTGAGACATCTTTTTGGAGGGGCAATAGAGGAACTTCAGCTTTTGAGTGCTTTCATGCTGGAAAAGTAAATCTTTAAACGGGCTCTCAGAGTACTTACTTTATGTCAAAAGAAGAATTGCCTTTTGCCACCAGCTAAGCATTTCCAATTCAGGATTAAAATGTGGTGGCCTAGGCAAGGTTTCTTAGGGTTAACAACACAACTAGAGGGAGTTTTGTGTGTCTGACCAACCTCTGCCCACATTTCGCCTCTCTGCCATCAGGGATTACTGTGAAGACAAAAGGTAAACCCTGAACCAGACTCAAGTTGAAAAGGTGAATTTTTCCAGCAGACCGTGTCTGAGATGCCTCGGTTTAAACGAAGGGAATAAAGGTCTGGATTGTTTGTGGAAAGGGTGTAGCATTTTACATTTCTATTGAAGCAATGTATTAGATTAATTTGGAGGGTTTTCTTTAATTACTGTCATGGTGGTCCAATTAGCTTTACAGGAACATTTGTATGCAGGTGGAAATATTAAAAGAAAAAGAAACACTAATTGGTTATTTGTAATATTTTTTAGGACCTCTGAGAAGTTAAAAGTGACATGTAGTTCATGGTTTTGTCCTTTTTGTGTGAGAGCTCAAAAAGAAGGGGCTGCCTGAGGACATCGTTTCTGAAGCAGGATTGAACACAGAAGTAGTATATTTTACATATTCCCTGGCAACTGGGTAAAAGAAACTTTATGCTGGAAAAATTTTAGTCTCTGCATGCTGTACTCCGTTTGGTGCTCTCCATTTCTGAGTGTCCTTCTCGGAGGATGATGTCTTTCTGAAGGTCTTGGTGATCCCACTTGGTACAATGCTATAGTCTAGGCTGTCTTTTTGGTTATACTGAGAAGACTGTCTTGCTTTGGCTCCTGCTTTATGTTTTGTGGCTTTTTTTTCCTTTGTTTTTTCAGTTTCTCTGAGTGACTAGTCATCTGCCAAATTAAAGATATGTTTTATTTTTAGAGGATATAGGCAAATTGCAGATTTTTTTTTTTCCTTTTTTTCCTTTTTAATAACATTATTATTATTTGGTGCTGTAGAGAGAATTCAAAGATATGGTATAATTTTACATCTGCCTTAAGAGCATATCAGTAAAGCATGACTAATGACTTGATGTTACTTAAACTGGAATTTCAGAACTTCCCTACAGTTGCTGTATAACGCTGTCATTTTTACATACAAAAGCATTTCCTTTAGATTGAACAATAAAAATCAATTAAATAGATTTTTACTGTTTCTGCAGTCATTTTCAGTGCCCCTGCAGTTGGGTTAAGAAACCACAAGGGAAGTGAGTTTACTGTAAAAAAACCCCTGAAACGCCATCTTTCAGATTACCTTGTGTTTTAAAACTTCTTAAATCCAAAAACTTAATTTATGTATTTTTTAAGAATGCAAAGGCTGTTGGAGAAACTGTTTTCAAATGAGAGTCCCTCCAGTTCTGAAATGTTAATATTATGGTTTTTGAGCATTTCTATTGACATTTCCACGCAGGGTGGTATTGATTTCCCTTGCTGCCAGAAGAAAAGGTTAGTGTTTGCAGAAGTGGTGCTGCCATCTGCAATGCTTTGAAGTGGTGATCTGATGTACCTTTTTTTTTTCCAGAGATGTTGTAAAGACTGTTACCTGCTGCACATGTGTGCTGGTTTCCATATGTGACAATTAGTACTTATTTCCAGTGACTCGAATTTGCAAAATCCTACTTTACCTGGCTTAACCCTCCTGTGCCCTCTCTCCTCTCCCTGGTTCTGCCTGGGTAGAGCTCCGGGTGGGAGCAGCAGGGAGGAGGAGCCCTGCTCCCCAGTGTGTTTTTCTTCTCTTACAGAGAGATTGTTCTTAGAGAACAGGTTAACTCGATACAAAATGAGTTTAAACTGGGTCCTTATTCCTGTCTGCTGGGCCTACAGTGCCTGTGCCATGCTGCGAAAAGGCAGAGCCAACGATGCCTCCCCCCGAAGTGAAGTACGCTTGAACACATTGCTCACTTGGACCAAAATTGCCTACATAAAGGGGAAGATGTTGGGGAATGACTTCAGGCTGAAACAGGATAGGTTTTGGCTGAACATTAGGAAAGAATTTTTCACAGAAAGAGTGGTCAGACACTGGAACAGGCTGCCTGGTGAGGTGGTGGAGTCACCACCCCTGAACGTGGTTAAGAGTCATTTAGATGTGGTGTTGGGGGATACGGTGTAGGGGAGAACTTGAAGAGTGGGGTTGATAGTTGGACTCGATGATCCCAAGGGTCTTTTCCAACCTGAATGATTCTATCATTCTGTGAATTGGGCTCAACACAGCTAGGAAAATAGCACAGTAAGCAGTAAGAGTCCTTATTGCATGCTGGGGTAGGAACAGGATCTGCGCTGCTCTGGTTGGTTGGGTTTTTAAGGTACGTGCCTTAAAACGATGCTAGTTTGTGCTCTAGGCTGAAGCTGTGCCTGGAAAATGCGATCATTCAAATACTTCTGTATTTAATGCTGGTACAGAAAAGAGTATTCACTGGTGTTCAAGTAAAGATTTTATGCAGAGGCTAAAACTACAGTTCCTAATTGATAGATATTTGGGGGATAACGTTTGTAGTGGTTGTACTGTTACAAATAGCCCGGCCAGCGGTACATGTGCACTCGGCTGTCAGAAGCAGACAGGCAGTCCTGGTTTTAAGTATACCAGAGACAGAAGAGGATACTTTTATTTGAAATAAATTAAGTAAGAAATGTTGCCTTTATTTTAGTGCCTTTAGGTAGAAGAGTAATTAAGATGCATCTGTAAATGCTTATGATAGTATAATAATTTATCTAGATACATTTGTATAGAATTCATTCCTCTGGTTTGCTTAGTACATGCTGAAAGCATGACTGTATTTGTCGGTAGCTGCATGGGCACGATGTTACATCCAACAGCGATTCCCCAAGCAATGCAGAATAAGGTTGCCCTTAAGAAGGCAATGTCTTTGATTCCATATGATTTTCCGAATATGTCATTGTCCCCAAATAGATGCACGCAGAAATGAGAAATTAATCTGTTATTTCTTTGGCAGATGCCGCTTTGCTTTTAGACATTTTGCATCTCTGTGTAAGCACCCTGCCTTTATAGACAGTGTGATTGAAAGTGACACTGTGATTCTCTTTTTTTTCTTCTTTAACGTGCTTTTTTTTCTCATGAGTCATCAGTGGGGTTTACAGTGACAGGAATTTAGAGTCATAACAACAAAGATGTGAAGTCAGCATCAGGAAAGCTCATGCCAGAAACATCCTATCCCATGTCATGAACGCTGTGCTCCAAGGGGAGACCTTCATCTTCTTAAACGTGGTTTTCTGATTGAGCGTGTCTGTGCGTGTGAGGAAAATAAAGTGCCTTTGCAGAACAGTTCTGTTTTCTGGGTGGCAGTGTAGTTTGCTGTGAGCTTGTGTGCTGGGATGCACACAGGCATTTGGCCCCAAATTTAAGTTCTGTGAGCACACAGCAGAACTTAGATGAAGAAAAGAAATTTAATAACAATTAAATCTGCAAAACTGAATTGCTTTGTTGATGATAATAAATATAAAGTGCGTCCATCTAGGAAAAATGCTGAAATTGTAACAGGCATCTGCAGTTCCTGTCTGAAATCCCCATGTTTAAAAATACTAAATGACTAACCCTCCCATAATCTGACGTTTCAGAACTGTGTAAAAGAAGTGCTTTACATACTTCTTAGTGTTGCCATGCTGCCAGCTGTGAGCTCTGTTGGCTTCAAAACCCCAGGCTCCTAAATAGCCAGGAGTAGTTTTCAGTAATAAGATCGCAGAGAAGAAGGAAGAGTGAGCTTGTTGTTCTTGTCCTCTAGCGCGGGAAGCCCAGGCTGAAATGGCTGTGTCTCAGTGCTATTTTGACACAGCCTCTTGTGATCTACCGTAGACATATGTTCCCCTGCAATACAAGACCTTGCTGCTGATTGTAAAACAGGCAGGTCCCAAGGGAGCCAGTGCTGTGGCGAGAGAGAGCCAGGCTTGGATGAGTGGAACCATCTGTGTGTGCCGTCTATCCTTTTTTAAGCCCTGTTTTATTTCCTACTCAGGTAGTACATATGTGAGCACTGGTCTTTGCCCTGGCATTTGCTGTGTAGCTCTTATGTTCAGAGTGTAAGAAGAGGAGAATGTTATCTGTGCGCTTTCATGAAGTGGTGAAAATAGGCAGGAGCTCACCTGTGCTGTACGTGCTTGGCTGACTGGTTTGCAGGAGCAGTGGGTTGAGGAGGATAATAATAAACTAAATAGTTTACCCCCATGGGGTTACGAATGCGAGAGCGACATCGCTGCTAGGAGATTTCTGCATGCCTGGTCAGAGAAATGAGGTGAGAAGAGAGCAACCTTCTGCACGTCCTATCTGAAAGTATGATGCAATCCCCAGGTGAACTTAAAGCGCTCACAGCAACTAGTTCTTTTGTAGCCTTGCAAAGTGACTGCCTACCTTGTTCGAGCCCTCCCTGCTCCACCTCCCATCCCCTTCATTTCTTTGGGTGATGTTCACAAAGATTTCAGGGTTCTTTTTGGAGAGAGACATTCACAGATAACGTAAGAAACTATTTGTCTGCCATTAAGAGCATTGTATATGCCTTTTTGTGCCTTTTTTGGCAATGCATGTTAGAGATGGTAGAAAATAAAATTCTCTTTTTTTTTTTTACCCAGAGATGGGATCCACAAACACCTGATGTTACTATCAGCAGGGACTGGTAAACTCTTCCTGCATTGAGGGGCTTGGCTCACTCTGCAAGGTCGGTTTGTTGGCTGTGCTTCTGGCCTCTTTCTAAGCTGTTTAGGAAAGTTGCTGAGCTCTGCAGAGGGAAAACCGATTCCTCCAGAGTGTTTTTCTGTGTGTTTTTCTTTGTGTTGCCTAGGCTGCTTTCTTGTCTGCACGTACCTGAAGGAAGGGATGATCCTGCTCCTTCCCTGGGTTTGTTGACCACCCTGGGTAGAGGATTGTGCAGACAGTTAACAACCACAAGCAGTTTGCAAACACCGAGACTGCAAAAGGAGAAATTCATTTTCTATTTATTTTTAGGCTACGATTAAAATGATGCAAGATGTGGCCTAAAAAGGAGCCTTCAGACCCTCTGCACTAACTCCTTGAATTAGGTGTTCAAATACAAATTTAAGACTTAATCCCTAAAAGCAATCCATTTTGCATCCTCTGCCTTCAGAACCACTAGAAGTGCTGGCATCACAAGTGTATCTTTTAAATAATGGTATTTTGAGGTGAGCTGTGTATGCCATGCTTTTTTAAATACAAAAGTTCTATGAAATAGAAGTTTTCATTTTCCATGTATCCATTTTGTGTTCAGATGTGCTTCAGAGGTCAGTATCTACAGCATTATTCTGTCTAAAGTGAGCTAGTCAAGGGCTTGAGGTCCCAAATGTAGGTGGGCTTCAGACATAAGAGAAATATTTTTCCCCAAAACTAATAAGCTGGAAGTCTTTATTTTTCTGTTGTTGAGGGAGGCAATTGCAACTGTGTTTTACCAACGTATAGGAGAATGTAAATTGTAAATAATTACAATTTTTTAGGTTAAATTCTAAGAGTAAAAGCACCCCTTTTTCTGGATATGGCTCTGAATTGGAGCCATGGTATTTCAGTGACTGTACGAGCAAAAGAACAACCTTCTTTTATTTAGTCATTCTGCTTGTGAGGATGTTTCAGTTTAGGTGATTTAAACTCAACAAGCATAAAATCAACAGTTTCAGCAGATGTGAATGAGCTTGGTCCTTCCTTCCTTGATAAATAGGAACTTTTGCTCCTTGTTAATGTAGAACAAAGGAAAAGTGGCAAATGGGGTTCGGATACTGGATGTGGAAGGTTGAGTGTTTGCTTAGTGCTTGTGCAGCAGAAGCACTGATGGATTTCAGAGCCGTGTTTGTGCCAGTTGGGCATTTGGGTCTAAAGATGGGCAGATGGTGTCTTGCAAAGGTTACGTGGCCTTTGCTTTCAGGTCGGCACTATGCCAATAAACGTGATACTTCACCCCGAGCATGAGCTGGTTGTACACCTAGGAACTTCTGCAGTCACTCACTGTCTCTGCTTTTTGGGGGCTGTTTGGAGTAGGATCTGCTTGTTTAGGTAACAGCAAACCCTGGGAACATTAGAGACGCTGCGACTCAAGAAAATGAGCTATAAAATGTAATTGATTGTTTGCATCATAAAAAGAGTTGTTTAACCAAATTCCACTCAGTCATGCTTCAGTTGAAGGCACCAGAGGTTTTAGAAATGCAGCTGAGGAATGTAAAGCTTTACTGCTGGGGCAGTTGGGTGGGTGGAGGTCTAGTCATACAGGACCTCCTGTGGAGTCCACCATCAGGCTGCATGTGTGGGACGTGTTGCACAACCAGAGATGTTACTTGTCTCAGATGTGAGCACTGAAGCAGCCTCATAAAGTTTTGCAAGGCTGGAGGAAGTAGCTATGTACCCCGTGATGTTATTTTTAGGGATATTTTTGTAGTAGAGTCATAATATGTCAGTTTGCTTAGACCATGCAGATACTGTCCCACCACAAATAGGTAAATGGTTTACCTGGGGCTCCAGTGCTCTGTGCTGGAGTAGTATTGAAGTTAGATGAGCACTGGCACATTAACAGTTGATTGAATTTGGTTATAGTGGAGCTTTCAGAATATTGAACAAAGAGAGTCTTATGAAATATTTTGCTGTCTCTGTCACTAAGATTATGGGGGTTTTGTCTTGCCTTGCAGATAAGACAAGATTCAAGTGTTGGACAGTTATAGAGCAGAAATGTCATAATTATATATACACCTGCCCCCCTCTTGGTGGCTTCAGAAACTGTTGCCGGTCAGTTTCAAGCTTCCCATCATTGCATGTCATTACAGACACAGTGATTTTGAGTTTGTGGCTTTATCATAGTGTATGTATTATAGCATTAATGCTGCAGATGTGATGGAATATAGCAAGTTTTAAATGGGGTCATCGCCAGCAAGGAATAAAAAAAAATAGACAGCTACCATTGCTAAAGCAAATAACCAAAAAGCAGTGGTATTTTCTTTCACTTTAGGATTCCTTTTAAGAAAAAAGCAAGTGTCCTAGTTTTGTAATAAAATTAGGATGTTTTATTTCACCATATTTCTGCTCTGCCAGAAGAGGTTTGACCCTTCACGGAAAAATCATTGGACAAGACAACTACATCCCCCATCCTACCCAAAACACCCTCTGAGTTGTGTAAGGCTGAGTAGGAGCCCTTGGATCCGATACACTTCTGTTTTTTATAGTGTGACTGTTTTCTGCCCGAATATGCTTTCTGAGACATGGACATTTCACTGTCTGAGGAAATGTCTAAACATGGTTGTTAACATTGCTCAATATTTTAAATTAGCCTGGAGAAAAAAAAAATAAAAGAAGGAAAGTTGTACCTAAAAAATGCACTGAACTTGTTTCTAAAGGAGGACCTTGAGGGAACAGTGGAAACCTGTGATACAACTGTGAGGAAATACTGGGCTCCTACAAGCCGACTTATCTGTGATGTTGGCTTCACCGGTGTGAGAAAACGAAGTCACGCCAGATGAAAGCAAAGCTCCATCACCTCCTGACCTCGGATCTCAAGCCAGCATTTCTCACACGCACAACCCAGGGATTGAAATTAATGAGCCTTACAAGCGTTCAATGAATTTGGGATTAAGTTTTTAATCTGCTACAGTGTGTCTTAAGTCAAACGCTGCGGGCAAGGGTTTGATTGCCTCCTCCAGCTGCTCAGATGCAGTGTGCTGCAGTGGGAGGCGGGCGATGCTCCCTGTTAGCAATTTGTACCAAAACAGCTGATATTAGGGCCCGTACATCAAATGTTTTCCAAAGTCAACCCAGAGGATGCTCTTTGCCTTTAGCAGGCTATTTTAAAAACTGAAACAGATAGTTCTGTATAACAGTCTTTTAACAAACATATCAATCTGTCCTTGCTAAGGAAATTATGGATGAGGTGGCATCAGACCTCATTTTTTTAAGAGTTCAGTGGTATCGTTGCAAGCAACTTTTAAGGGATACAACAATCCACATATTACACAGAATGAAAGCAACTTTCTAAGTATAAATTAAAGATTACTGGCACTACATTTTTGCAAGCCAGGACTGACACAGTGAGGAGATGAGCTTTTGTAATTTTTTTCTTTTCTAATTTTTTATCCTGATGAACAAAGTGCCTGCAAAGCCGTAAGTGCTGGCTTTTTGTCAATTGATTATAGCCTGGACAACTGGAAATGGAACGTTTGTGCTATGAAATGCTTCTTACAGCAGATATACAAGGACTTTTTGGGCATATTTTTCAAAAATAGTATCTTATTAATGAATAAAGCCATCCAGTGTGAATACAGATGCCATCTACTCTGCCTGTTGGAGTGCTTTCATGCTAATTAATGCCACCACCTATATGCCAGTCTTACTTGTGCATTTGTAACTGGAATCGCTGCATTGCACATCGTATGATTTTAACATTTAAATAGTCCGCTGAAAATTAGTAGGAAAAAGGTCAAGAAATGCAAAATCCGTGTTTTTTCAATGATGCTGTACTTCCTAATTGTATGGTACAGATATTTAAAGAGCGACTAACTTGAGTGAGCAGTGAGTTTCAGGAACTGCAGACACTGCTAGCAGTGGTGCCTGGTAGGTACTAGCAGAGTTCTTTGCACTGGGTTGTAGGCAGGTAGCTTCATTCTTTCTCTGGGTAGTTTTTGCAGTTGATCTTTTAAAGTCATTGTGTGTAATCGTCCAACACTGCAGGAAGGAAAGGGATGTTTGAAAATACAGGGAAATGGGTGTGAAATAACAGAGTAGGTGGGCAATGTTGTAGCCTGGATTTCACCTTGACCATGGATGCCCATTAGGGTTATACTTCAGTGGCATATGCTCTTACTAGTTTATGTACTAATTTAATGACCTTTATTGGGATTTTTCCTATTAAATGTAGCATATCTTCTATCCTTCTCTTCCACTTGGATTTTTAAAGTGATTTTAAAAAATCTTATTTACTCAGTAAAACCAATCATAAAATGTTCTAGTGAGACACAGGAGAAAACAATGAACTTTTTCCAATCTTCTAATCCAATTTTCCAAGTGTTCCTTTTCTTCCTTGAAAGAAAAAGCGTATGCATACCCACATACAGATATAGAAAATGGTTGTAATTCAGCAATGAGGTCCAGTTTATTCAGTTCACATTCCTCCAAGCTGCTACCCTCTGCTGTAAAGAACAAAGTCATCTTTACCAGTGTGGTCCCACTGAATAGCTGGTGTGTGGTTTTGCTGAGGGCTGCCGCAACGGGGACCAAGGCTAGGAGCTATGAGAGCCACCACATTGGCTCTCATGGCAGTGTATGGCCAGCATGGCCATTCTGCTAAAAGCATCTCTGTGGGCATCATCTGTTGCTTGCAAATGCATGGGGCTCTGTGTCAAAATGGGTTTGCAGCACGTTGCTCTGGTTTGGTCGGTGGTGGGTTTGGAGGGGGAGATACTAAGACCCCTTCTTCTTGGTGTGTGCAACAGCAAAAGAACTGGGGATACACAGGGCTGGCAAAAAGCCCTGGAGAATCATCACTGCCATCACAGGAGTGTAGGTGGTGTGATCCTGGTGAGTTGTTGTGGGTATCCCTTTTTTTATTGACATTGCTTCTGTCTGCCTCGGGTTGGACTGTAACTACTGCTTTTTTACTCAAACACTTGTCTTCCCCAGGCTAAACTTGAATGGGGCTGGCCTTGTTGATGTACTGCCACGCTGAGCAAAGCACTCCCTTATAAAGGTATCACATACATTAACGGGGCAACGTTTGCAGAAGCAGCAGCTTATTCAATAAAACAATGTTTTTCTGTTTTCCCAGGCAAAATAGGGAATGCCGGTAACTGCGTCTGGAGTAGAGTGTGGGCTTTTGCTGGTACAGCAGCGCTGGTCACAGAGGGCCTCAAGACATGGACATGTTAGCAGATAGCGTATGTCCTACATACCTTGGGAGGGAGGTGGTACTGTACACCAAAATGAAGGTGGTGTAACCCTTAGGGCTGCTGGATTTTCTATATGGAAAGTTGCAAAGCTTCAGATACAATAAAATAAAATAAATGCTGATGCAAGGACTCTAGCTGCTGCTGGTACAGCTTGCAGAGACAGGAGGACCTTGCTTTGCTCTCCCTGCAAGGAGCTGCATACTTTTTATTTTCTTTATTAACCACATTTTTTTCTAAGAGAGGTTTTAACTGGTGGCTAAGCCCTGCTGGAGGACCAAATGTGAGTGGGCTGGCTGTTCAGATGTCAGATGTTCTGAAGTCTGGAATAGCAACTGCATTTTAGGACCATATCTTCCAAATCGCCAAGAAGTCAGTGCCTGGTGTAAGGCATGTATTTGAAATGCAGCTCTTGCGCGTTCATGGAGAAAGCCCTAGAGAGAGAAATATTGGAAACAGCAGAGAGCTGCTGAACAAGCCAGTGCAAACTCTTAGGTTTTTATTCCTCAAGCTGTTTTTTTCTTCCTGCTCTTGAGACGTTTAAATTTCTACATTCCTTTATGCTTCTCAAAAAAAATCCCAACAAAACAAAACCCAAACAAAAAAAAAGAAAGCCTCATGCAAGTTATTTTAATTATTTAGCATCAAACAGAAATTAAGTGCAGGTGTAACTTCTTACTGTTTAATGTGAGGTGTAATCTGAGACCTGTAGATAGGTACTTGCTGTCCATCAGCTTGGCGAAGTCTGTCCTTTGAGAGGTGGCTCTGTGTATGTCAGCTGCCTTGGAAGCTGATTATCAGCTTGATGTGATGAAAATAAGATGGTAGGACTGTCGTGGTTTCAGCCAAATTTACCGAAACCTGATTGACAGATGTCCCCCCTCTCCCCCCTTTTGGTCAGAGAGGAGAGGAAGGAGTTAAAGAGATTCAAGAGTTTAGAACAAACTAAACTACTTTAATGAAAATATAAGTAATATAATAAAAAGGAAATTTGGGAAAAATGGAAAAAGGGAGTATACAGTATATACAAAACCGTATCAAGCTCCCAGGATGACGACCACGTCACCAGCAGGCTTCAGGAAAAGTCCCAAACTGGACTCGGTGATCGACAGGAGCCAGATTCCAGATCTGGAGTCACGAATGCTCGGATCAGGATCAAAGGCAGACGAACAGGCAGAGTCCTCCTTGGATGTCAGCCATCGAAGAAGGGGCGAAAAGGGGCAGAAAAAGGGCGAAGGAAAAAAAAGAGAGTTGACCTGTTGATCCTTCAGCTTTTATACGGGGCATGATGCTGATGGGATGGAATACCCCTGTTGGTCAGTTCTGGGTCACCTGTCCTGTCTGTTCCTCCTTGAAGGTGGGACCCTCCAACGGGCAAATGCTGAAAATTATCTGACCTTGGTTCTTCCAGCAATAAGTCTAAACAAGGGCCTCTCTGCATACCATCCCTTGGTATAATCAGGTCTTATCACTGTGAGACGGAACAGCTCTGAACAATGTGCTGTTAATTTCAGAGTTTAGCTAGTTAGAGGAGGCCCAGCTAAGAAAGTAAAACTAAAACAGAAAATTGGTTCGTTTTACCTCAAACCAGGGCATAGGACCTGTCATAATAAATAAAACATCTTTTGCTCAAAAAAAAAGAAAAAGGAAATGTGCCCTGAAAGAATATTTCACACCAAATTTAGCTGTTGCAGGACCACGCGCTTTGAGCTGGATCTGATGGTCAGGGGTGAAGCTTGTTTGTCCTAGTGCTGATCACAGAATCACAGAATGGTAAGGGTTGGAAGGGACCTTTGGAGATCATCTAGTCCAACCCTGTGCCAAAGCAGTCACCTACAGCAGGTTGCAGGAACACATCTAGAAGGTTTTTGAATACCTCCAGGGAAGTAGACTCCACAACCTCTCTGGGCAGCCTGTTCCAGTGCTCGGTCACCTTCGAAGAAAAGACATTTTTCTTCTTGTTCGGATGGAATTTCCTGTGTTCCAGTTTGTTCCAGGCCTGCTGCTGCTTGTCCTGTCACTGGGTACCACTGAAAGGAGTCTGGCCCCATCCTCTCAACACCCGCCCTTTAGATATTTATAAGCATTGGTGAGATTGCCTCTCAGTCTTCTCTGGGCTAAACAGTCCCAGGTCTCTCAGCCTTTCCTCGTAAGAGATGTGCTTCATTCCCTTGATCATCTTCATAGCTTCTGCTGGACTCTCTCCAGTAGTTTCTTGTCCTTCTTGAACTGGGGAGCCCAGAACTGGACACAGTACTCCAGATGCCTGAAAAGTGCTGGTATTTCTGTCTGACTCCCTTAGTAGGACTGACAGGGTGTGCTGTGTCCTGTTGGCCTTTTTGAACTGCTGATGAAATCAGAGAGCTGGGGAGGGAGGTCATAGCTTAGCTGTGCAGAAGGGCGGGTGGGATCCCGGCAGCCTTCGCCTCCCTACCCATAAGCAGGATGGTTGGGAGGTGTGCGGTCAATAAGATGTTTCCGTATGAAATGAGCTTTTCCCTTAAGAGTTTGGAAAACTATTTATCGGAGATAATTAAAGGTAGGAATAAAAATAGGAGGTTTTTGTCCTACTGGAGTATTATCAATAATGGGACTCGTTTTATGAGCAGTTGCGTTTCTTTAGGGGAGCATGTGATGCTCTCTAATTGAAATATTAATAGCAGATAATGACACTGTGGAATGATGACCTCTTATATGGAGACATACTTTGGGAGCTTTGAATCTGTGTGGCAACTCTGCATATTAAAAATCTTTGACAATTTTGATGAAGAACAATTATTGAGCGTGCACAGTAGCTGCTCTTTTAAGTTAACTAATTCCCTGAGTCCTGTGAATCTGCATTAGATTAATGGCCTATAAAGTTTCATTCAAAAAGTTTTACACTGAGGAATAAAAGCATCTAATTTGAAAAAAAAAAATCTTTCAAAACAATTAGCTGTCTCTATTGTAAAGCAGCTACCTTCCTTGTGAAAAAGATGAAAAATGAAAGAAAATGTGTGAGTATGAGATCACTTCAACATGTGTTAAGAAAGATTTTGAAAAGGAATCAATCTTTTCCTAGCAAAGGACTATCGTGAGAGAAGTAGGAAATTATATATGTACAGCTGAATCCTTTCTGTACTTGGACTTTCATACTCCTTTTGAAACCTCTGACCTGCTTCTGTTATCAAAGAAGAGAGAAATGAATAAAATTCCATCTTTTGAAAACAAATGCTGTAACTGGAAGACAAAACATGTGCATGCCCTTTGCATTTTCCCATTCTAAGTTAGAATTGGCTTTTAGGCAGTTTTGCTTACAGAAAACAGCTCTGTTCAGAAAGTCAGGGGGCTTCAGTAAAACTCCCATCTGAAATTAGAGCTCTCTTAAAAAATTAATTAAAAAAATCAAATCAATCAATGTCACAAAGCTAAGTGCCATCATCCATTTGTGCTTCAGGAAGCCAAGTGATGGGCCTGGGAGGTGGTGTGTGGCAGCAGAGGGTTGAGCAGCTCGGAGCCCTGACAGCTGGGGCGTCAAGCTCAGGCCTCGCCCCTCATGGGGCAGCTTCCCCCAGAGTTGCACCGCCCCATGAGTGTCTGCCTCTCTCATCACGTTCTTCTCCCATGCAAGCAAAGTGAGCCTTGCTCTCCTTGGAGCCACTGCTTTGGTAGTGTACAGTGAGGAGCATACGGGCACCTCTATGAGTGATGGACAGCCTTCGCCACTGCCTGGACTCTTCACTGGGCACCAGCTTGCTGAAGAAATTAATGTAGGAGCCAGCAGCTGGTTTGAAAGATGGGAAAGTAGGGCAGAGTGGGAGAGGAAGGGAGGTTGAGGTGATTTTCTGTCTTTTTCATTAAGCCAGTAGCACCAGAGGGTTATCTCACATTAATGTTGATGCTGTAATGGCTTCTGATCATTAGTCGCTTCTGAAGATTTTAATAACATGGAAATATGCTTTTTAACATTTTGTATTTTAATTAATTGCAGCTATCTCAGGATAGCTTTAAGTACCGATTGGTTTATGTGCTACGCTTCCTGTTAACTAGATTTTTCCCAATAATCTCTAATCACCTTGTAGCTGTCTTCCTGATTCTAATTACTGGAGCTCTGTATATAATAACAAGCACTTGAGTTCATAAGTGATTGCACCGTTTTCTGAAGTGAAATACTCCAGAAACTTTCAATTACCTTTTAAGTTCTGTATACCAACTCGTGACTTCTGCTTACTTATTTATGTTTAATAGAAATACTGTCACGCTGAAGCCACGGCAAGCAAAGGGGACTGTTTAAGTGGCAGCAGAGCGTCTTGATAGCTAGAAGAGGCAGATCTGAATGTGACCTTCAGGTGGATGCTCTTCAGCTTGATTGCGATATGGAAATTACATTCTCTGTCTGTGGGAAGAGAGGAGATGCAGTTTGAACTACTCTGAATGATCTTGCCAACTTTTTTTTTTTCCTTCACAACCCACTCTCCCGCCAAGAATATAGTAAGGGAATATTTAAAGAATTGACTTTTCTGATGTATTGGTTGCACGGCTGTATCTTTCCATCTGCGCTCTGAGCAGGAAGGGTTGAAATGATTAATTCAATCTTTTGATAGCATGTGGTCAGAAAAAGAGGTGCTGGAATTTGCAAGCAGTAAAGGTAGAAGCTGTAAAGATTATGCTGGAGGTTGTGATGCAATGTTCTGCACTGTATAGGAATATGATAATACTGTTGATACTGTCTTGAAAACTAAAAATCAAATATTTAGTCTCTTGTAAAGTATAGATCGTATTGCAAAGTACAAATTGTGTTCTGTTGGCTTTTTAATTCCTGTGGTGAGGTGCTAAAAAGCAAGTAAAAACAGTTCACTTTTGGTTTCGATTTCCAATTTGACCATAAGTGAGTTGGTCAATCTTTCCAGTTTAAATGTAAGTAAGGACATCGCTCTTTGCTTCAGTTTCTGCATATGAAAGTGCTGATGAATATCTGAGCTTCAGCATTTTCTGAGTTGGGGTAAGGTAAATATTCTTCAGACTTGAAACTTTATGACAGAACCTTTCCTCCATGCAACGTTGCTGGGGCTGATTTCTACATTATCTGGGATTAAATTAAGAATAGCAGCTATTTGGTTTGGTTGGTTTTTGTTTTTTTCCCTTTTGCTTTTTGGGTTTTTTTTGGTTTGTTTTTCCTGAGGTCTATGTGTTGTGAAACAACCAGCCCAGCATTGGCAGCCTTCTGAAATGAGGTTTCTTCATTGCAGCCAGTTGTGACCTTTACTTAGTTCATAATGGACTAACAGACATGTCACTCTTTGCCGGTTCTTTTTTTCTTTAGCATTTTAAATTAACTGTCATAACCCTATTTTTTAGGTCAAAACTATTAACCTAAGTGCTAATTTTTCACAGTTAGACATGAAATTTTAAAATCTTAGGAATCCCGTGCCATATTTCATGCAGATAGCTGTTTATCAAGTTTTTTTGAGATAGTTAGAATGTGGTCTTTTCTGAGAGGAGACAACTTCTGACATTACTTAGATTTCGCAATATTTTCTACTTATGGCTTCTTACAAATTGGCCACTGAATTTTGGAGCATGCTATGGAGAATTACTACATTTATTAGGACCTTTTGTGGGAGGGAAAGGTGTCTTTAAAATGTCAAATGTTTGATGAAACTGGAGGTTTCTGCTGTCATACTGGGAGTTATACTCTGAAGACTTTTTTTTTATGCTCGGGGTGTGACTGAGAGCAAGGACTTGAAATGGTTTCTTACACCCCGAGGAATGTAAACCATTCTAAGGTGGAGCTGCGTGTACCTGTTTCCTGTTTGTAAAAGATTGGAGCCTGGGCAATCTTCAGTTCCAGATACAGAATGAAAAAAAATTTTCTAATGTCTCTAAGTTTTGCAGGATGGGAAAATTCATTCTGCAGGTACTAGACTATGCAGAGCTATTTCCATTACCCCTATTTAAATCTCCTGGGATGAGCTCCTCTTTTTCATTTCTTATTTCACAACAGGAAAAAATATAATTACAAGATGACATGACTTGAAGAGCATTGGGAAGTTTTACATAAAATGACATTGCCTGAGGGATTGCACAGTTATGTTCACCCAGAGGGAGGGAGTATGGGAGTAAGTATCAGTAAATCTGTTCAAAAGATAACCAGATGCTTNTAAGAGATTTTTCTTCTTTTGTTTTTTTTTTTTTTTTTTTTTTTGATTTAAAGATACACCTGTATATAACTTCCCTATCTTTAGTGTGACTGGAGTGAAAGAGAAGAAAGTCAAAGAGTAAGATTTAATAGGTAAATATATAAACGGAATGAAAGATAAGCAGCGCAGAGAATACATGACAAATGGAAATATGTTCTTTTTCTATTCTTGTGATAGTATTTTCCCATGTAAGAAATGATATGGGTAAATGGATCCTTTAAATATCTGCATATGTAGGGAATGGTTACTTTCTTCTTGGAGCTAGTGTTGAGTTTCTTCTCCTGGTATTTTTAACAAATCCCGTAATCTTTCACATGCAGGCTGTGGCTGTCCAGTATACTGCAAGGAATTATAAGGATTTCTTCATATTATTGCAACAACTGTCTTGCCCTATTTCACAAAAACCCATGTTACGTTTTTGTGAAGTGCCTTTTATGAGCAAAGCTGGGGCTGCTCAGCTATTGATCACCTCAGCTGAGCCAAATTCACACTGTGCCCTTCAGCCACCACTCCTGTCATAGCATGGTGGTGTCCCATGTGCCTCTTCCATCTGTCTGTATGGCAACAAAGCCCTCTCTTCTCTCTTCCAAGAGAAGGTGGCATTTCATGGCCTCATCCAAGTCCCTAGTTGGCATCTGTCCCCAAGACAAAATGATTGCATAGTGGATCAAAATATGCTATGTGTGGTGTAACCCCAGTGGGTAGTACTGTGCCAAATACTCTTGCACAAGTTTGTCAATACGTAGTATCAGCCTTTATCTGAAATATCCTTGTCACTAGAGACTAGTGTTTCTCTAGCAAAAAAATTTGCTCAAGCCAGAAATTGCAAGGATGTTTAAGATAAGGAGTAGTGTTTAATGGCAGAAATTGCTCGATGCCTGCCTGGAATTTGCAGAGTCGTAATTTCACTAATAATTTGTACTTGTAGATCAAAGGCAGCTTTTCCATCTCTTATTTCTTTCTCCCTCTCTCTCTCTCTGTCTCTCCCCTCCCCTCCATCCCCTTACAGGGACTGAGTGTTTTCCTATTCCTACACTTTAGTTTGGGAACTTCGCTCCCAGAGCAGACTGTGGGCAAACCCAGATTCCTGATGAATTTTTAGCAGAATTTCATAGTGCACTGTGGTATTTCCCAGCTGTCTGATTTGTATAATGGTGTGTTCAATCTATCTATTTGGCATTCACAAAAATTAGATTCAAATCTCTTATCTTTAGATGAGTTTTGGCTAAAGGAACAAAGTAACTGAGAATGGCAAACATGGCCAGAAGTAATATTTAGGACTTGGGAACTGCAACCTCCCTTCTACTTTGGCTTTTTCTTACCTTAGGGCAGCTCCGTATTTATTGGGATCAAATTTCCTAATATCTCTCTATCAAAATCAGCCTGAACTTGTATTGTGAAAAGATCAGATATATGCTTCATCAAACTGTTATTCAATGCAGCCTTGTTTCCCATTGTCTCAGAGAAACCCAATTCAGAAATGGTGAGAAAACTTCCCAGATTAACCATCCTCTTTAATTTTCTCCATTCTCAAGCTTTTCCTTCTCTGGGAGGCAACATTCAGGGTTTTTCATGTGATCAATGAGTGTGATGCAGAAGGTCTGCGTAGGGTTTATCGGAGGAGAGTGTTCTTCACAGTTAGAACAAAGACAAATCAGTTCAGAAAATTACCTTCTATATTGTTTTTGAAAACTGCAATTATCTTTTGCTGTGTGCAGCCTTTCTGACAAGTCTAGCAGCATCACAAAATCCATGATCAATCTTACTGAGGTTCCTATTTGACAAATAAACCAAAAGCACTCAGGCTGTAGTTGAAAGATGTGTGAAAATGCAGCTTCCCTTGGCTCTCAAAATGAGACAGGGCTTCTTCACTTGCAAAAACTCCCATCATACAGTCTAGAAAACGGGACACTGAAAATTTGTATGTGAGTGCAGAGGAAATATTTTGTGGATGACTTTGGCAGTAGCCATAGCTTCCCTTTCTCCCAGTCTGTTGTTACAGTGCCTTGACTTATGCTATCTTCCCTACGTGAAGCTGTGGTTGATTTGCATCCATAAGTAGTCATAGGCCAAGTGGTCTGTGCAGGTCTCCTCCCTGGGCCTTTTTTTGCCTCGAGGACAGGACTGCCACAAAGAGATTTATGACTGAAATGTATTAAATTGTACCTCTTTCAGCTAAGTACTTGGAAGTAGGGAGGAAGGTGAAGAAACGGGAAAGGGTGTTGCTTCACTCAGAAGCTGCCTCTTCTGGACAAAAAAGCTTTCTTGTTCCTGTGTCTTTGAGTATCTAATACTCCCTTCTCCTTCCCTTTCCACACCCTCCCTTCCACACACACTTCTCCCTTTATCTACATTTATCTTGTCTTTCCAAGAATCACTGGAAGAAATGCAGATAGGTGTGTCATGCAAATGAAATTTTTAGTGCAGCTTTCCATTCCCCCCTTTCCATTGTTGCTAGAGAGATCTTTTATCACAGGACTTGTATTTTTGAGTGCCAAAAGCCGTTGCCCTGAAAAGCTGCCTTATTTAGGATATAATTACTTTTCTTTAGCAAAAAAGGTATGTGTTTCTTTCAGTTTTGCAATGCTGACATCATAATTGTCTTCTTACTACTGTGCCAGTTAATCTTGCATCTTTTTTAATATGCAGACTTCTTTTGCTATAGTTAGCTCTTGATGTGGATGCTGATGCTCCAATGTTGTGATACTGAACTCTAATAATACTTGTTGCTATCTAATACTGCCCAAGGCTCCCCAGTGTGTTCATGAGATGAAAAGTAAGAGGGAGTAGGAGCTATTCTGTTTATTAATCCTTTGTAGTATAGCTATCCCATGTGTTAATTGAGATGTCTGGAGACAAGTACTGGAGTTGATTTTGGGAACTTCTATATCTGGCTTGTCAACTTGCCTGCAAATGTTATCACTTCATCCTTATAAGCAAGCTGGCATGTGTGTCAAAAAGCTAAATAAATGCTACAACCTTACAGTGAGATTAAATTTTTGGGGTTTTTTTTGCATTATTTTCATTGGCATTAAAAAAATCCCAAAGCATTAGCTGGCTCAGCAGATGTTTGCTGCTAATTCTGAAGAAGTGTCACTTGTTCCCATGTTGACAGGTTTGGGAAGGGATGAGGATACACATTAGTTCCTTAGCTGGGTGAGCGCGCTGCTCTTCTAGTTGGTATAGCTGCTGACTCTCCTGCTTTTGTGTCATTTACTGCCTTGCTACACTTCCACCATTTGTCCAGGCATGCAGGATATCTGGTGACTTAGCTTGAGTTACGGCACTGATTGGGTTCCCAGTTATCCAGGCAGCACAGGCAAATTGCTCCCACTGGTCCTGCAACTGCTCGTGCTGCACATGTGTGGGAGCTCTGCCCAGTCATGGAAATGTCCACTTCACAGGTCACGGGCTGCACGTGTGTTCCCATGTAGGATAACCCAGGCTGTAATACAGTACATGGAGCTTTTGTGGATTTCCAGCAATGGTAAGTGTGAGTTACTGTTACTTCATTGGCACGCAATGTTTTAGGACCCTTGTGTGTCTTGTGCAATGGTTGAACTAGAAACTTGGATCTTGCAGATGCCAGGGGTTTTGCTGTGGTTTTGTGAGTGGTTAACAATCCATCTTCCCTGTTGGTGGCTGTGTGGGAGGCTTCTTAAATTAGGTTTCCCCCTGGCTACTGAAATTCTTACAGCCATCTGGCTGCTGCTGTTCCATTAGTAGCACCTTGAAATACTATGTGTTTGTAGGGTAAGGGACACATTTCCATGTTTTGGTTTCCCCTGCTGTTCTGGTTCTTCAACACATTTCCATTCCCATGAGTAAGTCCAGGGCCAGCCTGTCTCCAATACCACCGTTTCCTCATGATTCCTGACTTTCACTTCTGCAGAAGTAAAGTAAGACAAAAGCTGGGAAGTTTGTCACCTAGCTGGTGCAACATTCCAGTTGTGCTTGGAAACAGGTGCTCTCCCTGGGCAAATAAATCACCCTTACACAACGCATCCATTGATTTGAGGTACATTTGACCTGTTGGTCATGTGCCAGTGGATCTGCATGTACACATGACAGTTGTTCATGAGCAGAAGGTCTGATGTCTTGCAGCTGCTGAAACCAGCAGGATACCTTTTCACAGAAGGACTAGTCAGGCTGGTTGCCACCTACCTGGTTTCCAACCTTAAAAGCCTCCAATCTAGATTGCATATTGATGTTCTTTAGGAAAGTGATAGGCAGAGGCAGAAAAGATCTTAGTGTGCAAATTTGGGAAGACCATTTGCATTAGAAAGATCACCTCCACAGGCTTAGGACCCACAACTTTCCTGCTGGTGAAAGATGGTGTCGTACGAGAAAATAAAATTAACAAAAAAAAGATTGATGGTTTATTCCTCAGAACTGGATTACCTGAAATTGTCCTCTGTTAGGATAATCCTGGAATGACTTTTTGTGTCTGGACTCCATTTACTTTATTTTTGCCAAGAGATAAGTTTATGGAGATGTTACTGTAAGGCTCACGCAAAGGGCTATTGCTGAAAACTGTGTGGATTCTCCAGCAGTCTACCGATTGCCTCTCGGAGTAGCAGATGAGTTATTTTTCCACATCTGCTTTGAAGGGGATCTTAATGGCTATAATCTCAGCCCTGCCACAGTGGAAATGAGTTGGAGTATTCTGGGATAGTAAAAAGTGCGCAAGAATTCGGTGGTAGGCTGCGGTATACGAATTCTTCAGATAACTAGAAGAACTCAATTGTGGTTTGTCCTATGGTGTTAGATTAGGACTAACAGTTTGCCCTCTTTTTCTCACTCAGTGTTGCTATACAGGAACAGCTCCAAACTTGGCACTTGTTATTCTGTCATCAAACTAAATACTCATTGTGGCTGCTTCTTTTCTTTATCTTTTTCTTTTTTTTTTTTTTTAAATTTTTCCATCTGTGGTTCTGCCGGTTACCTTCAGGCATGATATTTGCATGTAAATTATTCAGTTATAGGAGGAAGGAAAAAAATAACTGTTAGGATTTGTCTACGGGGTTTTTTTTTCAGCAAAAATGCCACTGAAGCGCTGTGCTGAGTGCCTGGTTCAGGAGGTGCAGGCAGGTCCCAGTGCGGTGACCCTCGGGTGGCCCCTCTGACCAGGTCTTTGGATGCCTTCAGCAGTGCTTGTCTTTCTTGCCTGATAAGGACTGGATTCAGACAATCTAAATTCTGCCTTTGGCCTTCAGTGTCTTAAAAAGAGGGCTTAATGAAGAGATTAATATAAAGGTATTACATTTTAATGTCCACATGACTCATAATGTTCCACAATGCAGATGCTGGATTAATAGAGT
>VZRU01013327.1:111865-154600 GCA_013398155.1 Pedionomus torquatus
CTGGTTTTTTTTTTATAAATTTTTTTCCCTTTTTTTTTTTTTTTTTTTTTTTTTTTTTTTAAATGAGGCAGCTCAAACAGACTTTGTGGCAAAGATTACAAAATACCAAAGCAAGTAACTCTTAAGGGGAGCTCTTCTGAGTTTTGCACTATGTTCACTATAGTACATTTCTGCAAAGAAGAAAGTTTAATGCCTCTGTTTTGATTTGGCTGCTACAATTACCCACATCCCTACCCCAGAGATGAGATTTTGGTGGCAGGAACTGGTCATTGATATGGAAGCAGTCATTGATTCAGGTCTGCAGTCTGTTTTATTTCTCTGTGGTCTTGGCAGTTGCTGAGAAATCTTGCCCTCTTAAAGAGTCTCTTGGAAATTAGTTTTTTTAAAAATTACAGAATTGCCTTAAATTCTTCATAGTATCAACTATGTGTGAAGATGTCTCTACATGAAAATTATTTCAGATTAAGGAAAAGTGTATTTAAAAGGACAATAATTATTTTTAAATAGCTTAAGATCTGGACGTTTTCATTGCAGAGTAAATCTGCCTTAATTTCTTCTTTAGTTTATCCACTTGCAAAATAGACAGGGTTATTCCTTCCACAAGTGTTGCGATGCAGGCAGAACCTGCAGCATGAGAGAAGTCTCTCTCTCCAACTTTGGCATGATAAAGCAGCACTTATGGACTGCAGGCTGTTTTCTCTGAACACAAAGGGAAATTAACAGCTAGTGCTTGGTCAGGGGATTTCATTAGCACCAAGGCTGTATGGTTCTCATGTCCCATGGTGAGATCACTGGCATTAAGCCTCTGCAATTGAGATCTGTATCTGCATACTTACCAGGAGCAGAGGCAGAGTGAGACCTGGGATATTTTAAATGAGGTGCAAGAACTGCCAGAGGGAACCTTCCCTGTGTGGCAAAGCCAGTGGGTCCCTACTGCTACCTGCCCAGGAGGCTTCAACCTCTCGCACAAAATAAACCAGTATCTGCTGGAAAACTAGGTCTGCTTTGTAAGTTTGATGTTGGGTTTCATCGTGGAAGAGGTGTTTTCACACTGAAAAGGTGGATGTTTCTCAAACTCTACCCAGCAGTGGAATTCTGATGGAAACAGGGTACCAATAAACTGCTTTTCACTGTAGTTGCCACTGGCTTACTCATGCAGTCTGGGTTTGATCTTGCCTGCTTTTATTGATGTAAGAACCAGCGGTGTCTCATTTTCATAGACGCTCATTTTACATTAAGGTATCTGTCTTGATGGAAACAGTACATCTTTCTGCAGGTTATAATTTATTTAATAAAAATAAAACCTAATAATTAATTGAGGGGGTTATCTTGTTGGGGTTTTTTGGTTTTGTTCCCCTCCCCCTCGCCCCCCAGGATGTGTTTCAGGTTTTCTCTTTGTATTTTCCATTTTGGCTAAAGTGAGCTGATATACTGACATGTGTCATGCAGTGTTGGTGTCTATTCAAAACCATGCTTTGTGGAAACTGTAAACTCTACCTGCTATAAATAAATCAGATACTGGCCATTTATCCATGTGTCTGCAGCCCTCCTTTCTCCCTCCTTGGGTGCTTTCTTGGGTCCTTGGAGCTAGCTGCTCCAGACAGGCTTATTTTTAAATCTCTGTAATCTAGGATCTCACTGAATCCATCTCTGCAGTGGAATCTGTCCATCTGTTGCTCTTGTTGCAGGTTGGTAATGCACCTGACTTGAACTGGGACCAAGAATGGTCCTTTTCTTTGCAGCCCTCATGGACAGGATAGCGTGGGGCATTTTCTTTCCCTGTCCGCTGTTAAGCACCATTTTATCTCAATGATACCTCTTACCACTTTTCTTTCCCGTCTTCCCATTTTTCCTTCACGCTATTTCCTTCCCCAGTCCTGACTTCTTTTTCACCTTTTCTTTCATTAATTTTCTTGTAAGTGATTTAATTCTTAACTAAAAAGTTGCATCTTATTCAATAGGTAGGCAGAGTGGTGCAGTAAAGGACATGAGTGACAGCATCTGTATGCAACACACAAAGTCCAAATGCCAGGTTGCCATTGTGATTAGAGGGAGGGAAACAGGAGGAGATATGGGAAGACGGAAGGTGTTCAGGCCCAAAAGAAAGCAATTTCTCTTGAAATTTTCCTTTTGTTGGCATTGGAGTATATTTTTTCAGCTATAGTGAAATACACAGACATGGACATGACTTTTTTTTTCTCTGGCTTTTGTACCCAAACACACAGGTGAAATGAAATAAAAGATAAATGAGAAGGGAGGAGGATGGCTCTGGGGAGGAAGCTAACTTCGCATTTGTGCGACTTGTTCTATCACGTCATCAGGATTTTCAGTGTAGTTTATGGATTAACTACTGATGTAATTATGGTTTATGTAAACTTTAAAAGAAAATTGTTCTGTGGATTTCAGCTCACATATTTTTCTGCTAAATGGCATTTTCTTTACAACTGCATATGCAGTTGCCCCATGAAAAATTCATACACGTGGCTGTTGCAGCCAGAAAGGCCTTTCCTGCTTTTACATCAAGGCAATGTCAGTGCTCCCTGTATGGATTTAAAGCTGTTCAGCTCCTCAGGAGAGACACTAGAATGGCTCTTGCAATGTGGACTTGACTGAAAGAAGGGGCATTTGCTTTACAAGACTTCATTTTTCAGAGTATTGAACTTTTTGGGAAAACAAAAGCTCAAAAAGATGTTTATTTCAGATCTGTCTGCAATCTTGCAAAGAGTATTGCCCTGTTCCTGGTCAAGTGACCAGTCTCCTCTCAGGACAGCTTTGGTAGGAGGCAATGTGTTTGTGTTTTCATGTAGTCTAAGATGATGGACAGTAGGCATGTAGTGGTTCCCCATTTTATGGTCGCAAATAATTCAGGCAGTGATTTTTCACTCCATTAATGAAAGGATTTGAGATTGTATGTCTGTCAAATTTCAAGCATAACTGGTCATGCTGGGACACAAGGGCAGCTCAGGTGGATGTGACATCAACTTGTTTCACACTCACAACATTTATTTTTCTTCCTCTTTAAAATCTTTATTTCCTGTCTGCATTTTCAAAAACTGAAGAAACTTACACACCCCACCCCACCCCCTGCTTTTACCTTGCTTTACTGATAGAGAACAGACCAGGCAAACATAATCTAAAAAGGCGAAGTCTGGTAAAGTAACACGTTATTGAAAAATACTACCCAGAACGGACAATTTACCTGGGCATTTAATGTCAAGTGTAAATTTAATTTCTAGGGTTAACTATTGAAAAAATTGTGGACATTTTACTTTGAGTTTGTTCTGAGAAATATTTTTGGTGGAAATTGCTGCACTGCTTGTAACTAAACTGAAGCCCTTTAGAAAAGGCCCTTGGCGAAGTTTTATTTAGCTTGAATTATATGTTTTAGGACACCTACATGTGTGGATATCTGTGCAATAGGAATTAACTTTCAAATATTTGCAAGCAAGTCTCACCCTGAGTGGATGGAAAGAATCATGTCATTACCTGAAGAGAACAGAAATTCACGTTGTGCTGGAAAGGACTATGCATTTCAGAAAAGATGAAATCTGAGTCCTTTTTGAAGTCACTGTGAAGAAAGCAGCTTGTATCAGCACTGGTTCTATGTTTCATAACCATGTAAAATACGAGCTTTTGTTGTACAACAAAGCAATCCTCTAAAAACCTAGAAATCAAAATAGAAAGTCCTTTGATAGATTAAAGTCGGCATCTCTTTAACATTTGTTATCTATAACATTGCCTATGGACACTGACTGCGTGGTGGCAAAATGAAATATTCAGTGCCGTTTTCCCTGTACAAATACCTAGCAGCTTCTTCTCAAAAGCAAACAGAAATTCACCTCGATCACCTGAATAGCACACAGTGCTTCACACAAAAGATTTTTTAAAATATCATATTTGATATTTGACCTGATTCATGCCTCTCCCAAGCGGTTTGCTTAAGCGGTTCACTTAAACGAAGGAGCCTTGGCCCTCCTTCGGCAGGAGGCCACCCTCCATCTTGGAGGGGTGCCTTGGGCTGGCTTGAGGCCTTGTGGGTGGGATGGGAGGAGGCCGGGGAGGTCATTTTTTTTTAGGGAAAAAGTTGTCCTTCTTCCTTTGGGGGCCAGGACCCTGTGAATTTCAACAGGGAGAGTGTGCAGTTACACAGGTAAGTTAGGTCAGATGTCTCCTGGTCTGTAGCTGCGTCAGCTTTGACTGAGCTGTGTGCCGTTTCCCTCACGTTATGGGTAGAAACCTGGCCTTCGCCATTGGAGAAGTCTGCAAGACACCAAGCTGCTGATGGAGTTCTTTTCCCCTGTATGCATGGAGTAAACCCCCCCTGAGCCCTGACTTGTGGCAGCCATCACCTTGCTCTGTAACAAACCGAAGGTGAACATTTTAAAGGGAGATCACTGCAGGATTACACTGGCTGTTTGCCTTTGGTGTCATCAGCTCCAGTCTAGTGCAGTAAATAATGGCGATGCTCTATTTCTTTATTCCATACAGTTTTCTTTTGAGATTGTTTACTGGCCCGGCTTGAGTGGTGTGTCATGTGTACGCCTCTTTAAAAGACATCTTAACTTCTTAATCGTGTTACTATTGGGAACTAACATTGTGTTATTTCTTCTTTTTCATATAGTTTTCCCTACTCAAAATGGAAAGGTTGCTATAGTGACTGGAGGTGCTAAAGGAATTGGTTACCAAACTGTGAGGCATTTGGCAAGACTTGGCATGCACGTTATAATAGGTAAAGTCACTTTTTTCTTCATACATTTTTTGTTTCAGAAAGTCATTATTTTTCTTTTAAGGAGTATTTTCTTTGCAGTACAAGTAAATATATGGCAGAGGAATGAAGGAGTGGGGAGGAGCCAGGGTTTTGGTAGTGTTTAGCCTAAATAAAGATTTGATTTGTGTTTTGCTCTGCAAGATTTTGAAGAAAAGTAGATGGGATTTTTTTTATGCCAGTCTTGAAGGACTTGAACTACCTTACATAAGAAGTAACCAATAAGGTAATGAAAAAGACTTAAAAATACAGGTATCACAAAACTATTTCGTTATTGCGTTACTGAAGATGGATTATGCTTCAATTTTACTTTGTACATGTTCGTTAGGAGGAAAATAATTCCTTGAATGAATATTCTGTTGTGTAGTGGGGGATGATCCATGTAAGAAGGGCAGAGGAAACTCTTAAAATTTTAGCCATGTAAAATTTGCACATTTACCTCTTTTTTTGTCACTGTTTTGCCTTTGTAGGCAAAACAAGAAAATGCATACCCTGAGAGGTTCATTCATGCCAGTCTGAGATAGTTACTTTTTGGATGTTTCTCTCCACTGAAATCGAGTTTATAAGATGACTGTATTAGATTGAGATGTCTTTTACACATCTGAAGTTAGGATAGGTGAATTTCTGTGGGAACCCAAAAAATGTCCTGAATACAGAATTTCTTCTCCCTACTACAAACAATATTAGTGAGACTATTTACCAGTTTTCTAAAGCTTTCTGAATTACACATATATATATATACACACTAATATTTTTTCCCAGAACACTTCATAATAAACTTTATTCCTATTTTCTAAAGCTTTCTGAACTACAGATATATATATATATATACACTAATGTATTTACTAAATCAGTATGTAACATCATGAATACTTACGTTTGAAAACATTTTGCTCCCTTCATCTTTCTGTCACCAGATTTTTACCTAAAATACTGTATCTTCTGCACCATAAGGTCACTGAAGGTGACCTGGCAAGCTGGTGGTGCCATTTTACTTAGCTTATATACAGAATGTACTCTCTCTAAGGTTTTGTATGCACATCTTAAAAAACCCCACACCAAACAATAAACAAGAGCATAGTAGCCATGTATTTTTAGTCTAGTGCAGTCAGTAACACTAATGGAATTGCCCTGGAATTGTACAGGTGTAATGCAGAATACCATTTTCTCATTCATGTTTTAATAGCTGTGTCAAAACCAAGCATCTGTAAAAATGCAAACAGATGCTGCTATATGTAGCTAGATGCTAGAGGTAACTAATGTAGCTAGATGTAGCTAATGATGCCAGCATTAATATTTCACTAAAGAAGTCTCTTTTCATGTTTAAGGTGGATTGTAAGAATGGACTCAGTGGGAAAACAAAAAGGCCAATTTTCTTCTGTTTGCATAGTGTTATGGAAGCATAGAATATTGCTAATTTTTTTTGAAACATAAACTATTTGATATTTAGGTTATTTTGTATAACAAAATTTGATGTGAGATCTTTGGGAAAGGGCAGGTGATATATAATTACAAAATCTCTTTTCAACTTACAGGCACCCTCTCATAGATCTCATTCACTCACACTCACACCCATACTCTCACAAGCACTAAGATCTCACAAGTGCTCAAGTGGTCTGGTGAGTGTCACTTATGTGCAGTGTGGGAAAATGGACAGCAGCTACTGAGTACTTATCCTATCTCTGTGGTTCATGGGCAGATCTTTTATACCCTTTAGGAATCACCAGCTATTAGTAATTTTTCCTTGTTTGGAGTATATGGGCTATGTCTATAGCCTATTTTCTGGGTTGGCTAACAGGAAAGGTAATGCAACCATGATGTTATCCTCCCGGTGTCAGGGGGCATGGTCGTCTGCTGGCAAGTCCTCTGTGCTGTGGCCTTGATATAAACAATACAGGATTGGTGTCCCCGTGACATGCCCTTTTTTTGCAGTGAGGAGCATTCTTTTAACTCTTTGCTCTGCTCTTTCTTCTGGTGCTTACATGCACACGTTTCTATTTGCTCTTCATTTGTACCAAGCTTAATATTCATATTACGAATCTCTACTAATGTAAATTAATGAAATTAATTACAGGAAGCATTTGATGAGCAAGCTTTTCAACTGATTCAGTTCTTTCAGGCAAACTCTGACCTAAGCCTGGTGAGTCACAGCCATCCTTTTTGCCTGTGGAATTCTTCAGAGCAAAGAAGACCTGTCAGTAGAATGGATAGTCTCAGGCTTTGTTCCAGCTCCAAGTTTAAAACAGTCTCAAAAACACATTAAACACAATGACCTTCCATCCCTGTTGCTAACTGTTGTCCCCAAGTTTCCAGAGCAGGCCTAAAATATCTGCTGGCACATTGGCATGCGTTAGCACATTCAATTTAAGGATACGCACACAAAGATTTAAGCCTCAAAGAAGGCAACGAAGTGTGCTCAAGCTTTCTACTCTACAGACGATTCACCTTATGTTTGTGGATGTTAGGTGAATTTGGGCTTGGAAGAAAGAGTCGTGTGCAGCTTACAGAATCTTGCCCATTCACTGAATGCTTCTTTTCCATTACAGGGGGTAATGGGGATATTTAGCAGTAAAGAATGATATCCCTGCAGTGGTCAAATGAGTCACACCCAAATGTCTGACGTGAAGTTGATTCACCATCATATTTGTTTGTGATTTTTACTCCATTTGACATTTTAGAGGAGTAAATGTTTGAAGTAACTTACTTTTAAATCCAATCTAGCAATGGAATGAGGAAAACAAATAAGTAGAGAGCATGTTACCTTGTGGAACATGAATAAGCACTGTATGAAAAGGTGGTGTGCTCACTCAGGATTTTCAGCAAGCGGTTGCACAGTGCTTCTGCAGCTCCTTCCTTTCGAGTCCCAGCACTGGTGCTCAAGACTGCTTTCTCCCCGTGATGGTCTCCCATCTGCAGATCCTGCTCACCCTGCCCTCATTCTCTCACTGGGAAAAAGGTTGATGTGAATGCTGAAATGATGAAAGTAATTTTTTATGGTTTTTTATTTGATAGATTTCGTTGAGACTTTTTGCCAGGCTGCAATAGCATTTACTCACATTGAGCAGGGCTTTTACTTCGGGAAAATCTCATGAGACAGCAGACCCCCTGGTAGGGAAAACTAACAGCGATGAGTCTCCAGAGGCAAGTGACACCAGGAGCTCCTGCTCCCTCCCATGCAATTTACTGCTTGATATAGAAGCTTACCATTCCGTTTTCAGCAAGAGAAGGTAAATGACACCATTTTTGGTGCTCCTGACTAGTGACTAACATTGAAGATGGTGTTTTGTGTGCACCTACAAACAAATAGGTTTTAACAATAAGGTCAGTGAAAATCAAAACAACCTAGTCATTTTATGGCCCCCAGTCATAAAGCCCAGTAGGTTCAGCTGTGGTTCACAGTGTTGGACACAGTTTCACAAGTCTGAATTTAGACTGATTAGAAGCATAAACTCTTGATATTCCTTCCATCCTTCATCACTGGGGTTTAAATTTAAAAGGATTCTGTGAGTGCATGTTAAAATTACTGACTTGAAAAAAAGAGAGTTTCAGTTTGAGGATTTTTTTCCCCCCTTGGTATATTAATAGAAGAAGGCTGGAAAAAATGGGTGATAATATCTAATATAGAAGCCTTGATAATTCTGGCTGATAATGGTGAATGAAAATCAAAAGATTTCCAGCTTGACATATTACATATATGCTGCTTGTTATAAAACACCAGGTTCAGGACAGTGTAATCAATCTTTAGTGTCTGAGTATATCAGTGCTGCAGTTTTCTAAGATGGGCTCAGATTCTGAAGGAAACAGTCTCACTGTATTTATATATATATACATATATTCAAGTGACTTATTTAAGCCATGCAATAAATACAATTCCAGCAGCATAATCAGCACTTCTGTGTGACCTCTGTAAGCCCTGCAGGAGACTAACCAAGAGATACTTCCATCATCTCTTTCATTCACATTTGTTTCCAATTTTCAAGCTGGACTCTGCACTATAAGTCAGACAATTGTTATATTTTATAATGCTACAAAGTCACTGTAGAAGGATAATTAAACCCTATCAAGATGGTGCAATTGTTCATTTTCAAAGGCGGTTTGACTTAATTTCTATTACCAAAAATTTATATGGGATACTTTAATAGTCTTTTCTCACTATACATAGGTATATTACATGCTTGAGTTATAATTTCTTCTAGAAAAGTATTTATCTTTCTAATTTTAGCCAGGTTTTGTTAGGTGTGAATGAGTTAGTGTCAAAATGTCACCAGTCTTTTAAAACTGTGTGATGGTCTCCTTTCTCGGGTAAGAACACTAAGAAAATGCATGAAGGTTGCCTTGTAATTGTCATTAAGTTCAGTTTTTGACATATCAGTACACTTGGCCAGGGTTATGAAAAACACTACGTACAGTGCTGTCTGTTATTTCTACACTGTGCATGTGCACACAGCCACACACAGCCTTCCAAATCGGTAAGAATTTTGTTGAAAACTTTAGTCCTTAATTTGTGTTTAAAGGCTGTCCTAGCTTTATAAATACTTTTGCCTTTTAAAAAAAAAAATATTTGTTTATGCTTATTTATTTTGATAATCTGACCTATAAAATTTATTATTTTTTTGATAATTGGCAGTGGTTTAAGACTACTTGTTTATGAAAAAACATCATTCCTTGGGACATTTGAAACTATTACTAAAATAGTGACCAACATCTGAAAAGATACTTAGGGCTCAAGAATTCTCATTTTGGGCAGTAAGCTCAGGTAGGAATGTGACTCAATCAACTGTGCAGGTGTATTGCATAGTAAAATACTTTCATTAACTGAGTTCAACCATCATGTGGATGAGAGAGATTTTGGTTGATGTGGTCTGTTTGGATTTCTAGAAATCTTAAAGCAAAATTCCTTAAGACTCTTAAGGACACTATACAGCTCAAAGGATAAGTACCAGTGTCATTATATTCATACAATCAAATTCCATGTTATGACAGAACATAGACATGTTTATTTTTTTAGTAGAATCATAGAACGGTTAGAGTTGGAAAGGACCTTGAAGATCATCGTGTTCCAACCCCCCTGCCATGGGCAGGGACACCTCCCACTAGACCAGGTTGCTCAAAGCCCTATCAAGCCTGGCCTTAAATACTTCCAGGGATGGGGCATCCACAACTTCCCTGGGCAGCCTGTTCCAGTGCCTCACCACCCTCACAGTAGAGAAGGTGTTATCACTGGAGTTTGACAGGGGTATGTGTTATAACCCCATGCTTTCAACATATCATTTTAGAGGAGGAGCAAAAAGTGTCATCACAAGGCTTTCAAATTGTATTAGATTATTCAGTGTAATAAAGACCAGGGACATGTGTGAAGAATTGCAGGAAGACCATAAGAAACCGAGTGTTAAAAATTATGCGCGTTTCAGTATAGAACAGTATGGAGTGATGACCATGGGGAAATATGGGGATGTGAGGAAAAAAATCTTAACTCCAGAAAACAAAATGATGGGTTGTGAGTTGACCATCATCACTTTGGAGGAAGATCCTGGGGCTTCATAGATTGTTCTGTGAAAACTCAGTGCTCAATAGCTTGCAAAACCCAAACCAAATATTAGAAATTATTAGGAAAGGAACAAATGAAACAGACAGCATGTTTGTCACTGTATAAATCCTTCATGTGCCAGCACTTTAAATGCTGTCTTGAGTTCTGATCTGCATATTTCAAAATGTATAGCACAGAAATTGAAATAGTTTAGAGGAAAAAATCTTATCACAGGTATGGAGAAGTATCCTTATGAGAAGCAACCAAGTGGGCTTGGAGCCTTCAATCTGGAAATGTGGTCAGTGATAGGCAACCACCATTTACTCTCTCTTCAAAAAGAAGTATGTAAAATAAACAGCTAAAATGATGCAGTGCTTATGAATAGTATAAAGTTTATTACAAACTCAATATAAATACAGTACCACCCATCAGAAAATAAATTAAAACCTTCTAAGACAAGCTGCTGTGATTAAAACCAAAATCCCTCAATAGCATAAATGTACTCTGGACTACTATCTTCCGCAGAGGATCTTAAATGATCCTTAATATAAGAGAAGCGTAAGGTAGGCAAATGTGATTGTTGGGCAGTTTCAGGAAGGACGTTTGGCATAGTCAAGTGGGTGTGATCTTTATATTGAAAAAAATGTCAGGCATTGTAAAAAATAGAGAGTTAAATATGTGATGATAAATTTTGGAAGAGTAAGTGCAGTTTTTCTTGAGATGTATTTAAATCATTAAGCATATATTAAATGCTTTGAAGAATTAAACAGCCATGTGAATTAATTTAATCTTGATTTTCAAAAGCTTTTGGCAAGGTTCATGTCAAAAGATTTTACAGTGGCTAGCTTGTGTTCAGATAAGAGAAAGATCTCTTGTAGATTAGTAACTGATCAGGAGACAGAAAACAGCATTTAGGAATTATTTGTCAGTTTGGGGTTGAGCAAAGGGACTCCAGATCTCATAGGCATACATTCGGTATATTTGTAAAAGATAGATACAGAGAAAAGGGAGAACAGTGAGATTATGTGTTTTCCACAATTAAGGGATTTGAGCATCTGACACACAAGGGAAGGCTGAGACAGCCAGGACCATTCAACCTGGTGAACAGACAGGCAGAAAGATGGAAGTAGGGTCTGCCCAGTGATGCACAGGACAGGACAAGAGGCAATGGGCACAGACCAAGAAGCAGGAAATTCTATTTAAATGTTAGAAAGTGCTTTTTTTACATTGAGAGTGGTCAAACAGGCTGCCCAGAGAAGTTGTGTTGTCTCTATCCTTGGAGATACTAAAACCTGACCAAACATGGTTCTGGGCAACCAGTTGTAGCAGGGGTGGGACTGGTTGGTGTCCAGAGGTTTGTTCCATTCTGTGATCCTGTGAAATCTTAACTACCATGAAGAACAGAGAAGAAACTCACAATATTGAAGGGATGGATAAATACTGAGTACCTGCATATGAGGAAAACCCCCACACCTATATATTTACAACAATAGGACCTAAAATAACTAATACCACTCAAAAAAAAAAATATTTACTGTTGAAAACTCTCTGCAAAATAACTTCAATATTCAATGGCAGTAAAAGAGGCAAATAAAATCATATTACTTAGCAGGAAAGAAGATGAAAGCAGGACAGGAAGCATTTCTCTTGCTTTGTAAAAATCATTGGTTTATCCTATTGTGAATACTCAAAATGAGTCTGGTAAACTGGAAAAAATGAGAGAGGAATGGTGAGGAGGATGGGATGACTCTGTGCTAAGGAACAAAGGTTCTTCTGCTTGCAAACATATAACTGAGTTGTGATGTCATGCAATTATGAATGGTGTAGAGAAAGTTAATGAGAAGAGGTAATTCTCTGTCTTATTGTACACAAAGTAGGGAACATCTCAATAGATAAATAAAACCCCCACCACTGAAGCACAACATTTTTAATGTAATTAAGTGTGTCACTAAAACTCAGAGCTTGTTGTCCTAGAACCCTTTGGTGTCCAGGCACTTGAATGAACTGAATGCACAATTAGCAGAAGTATTGGTTGTATGTTCATTGAGAGGCTGTGTGTGACTTGATTCAGGAAGTCTCTGAAACTACTTGTTACTGGGAGGGTGTATCAGAAACATTCTTCCTACACTTAATGCTGTCACTTATGCATTTTTCTTAAGCACCTGCCATAGGTTGTTGTTGGGAAAAGGACATGTCTGGATGTGTCTTTGGTTTGATAAACAAGGCCATTTTTAACTTCTCGTTGGAAGAGCTCTGTTGCTGAAAACCTAGGGCAAGAATTATGATTTCTTTTCTCTCTGCAAACTGACATCTTCCTTCTTGCTCAGTTCAGTTTTGCTTCTTTTCTCAAAGGAACGCTTCCAATGGTGTTTTTGCCTTTCATGTCAAAAAGGCATGTATTTAATTGTGACTGCTGTAAGATGAACTGAATGACAAAGGATGTGTGGTCCCTCTAGACATAAAGAAGTTTTATATCACTTTTTCAGGTATTTTATTCACATCCTTACACCTGGATTTATTGATTAACAAATTAATGAGTTATTACAGGAAAGACCCCAAATCTGTATTCCTTTTTCCTAAGTAAGATTTTTTAAAATTGAAGGTGTTATCAATTTATTTGAAAAAATACTTATGTTGTACTGAATTCAAATTTCTCATCCTCAGAGCTTTTTAGGGGCAGTCATTACTCTCTCTTATGCACATGCTATTTGTTATGCAGTGCTATGTAAACTCGCAAAACCATAATCCTCATAATGCCAGCTGATAGAATCATCATAGAATGGGTTGGGTTGGAAGGGATCTTAAAGATTGTTGAGTTCCAACCCCCCTGCCATGGGCAGGGACACCTCCCACTAGACCAGGTTGCTCAAAGCCCCATCCAGACTGGTCTTACACACCTCCAGGGATGGGGCATCCACAGCTTCTCTGGGCAACCTGTTCCAGTGCCTCACCACCCCCACAATAAAGAATTTACTAATAGCTAATCTAAATCTACCCTCTTTCAATTTAAAACCATAACCCCTTGTCCTGTCATTACAATCCCTGATAAAAAGTCTCTCCCCATCTTTACTGTAGGGCTGCTTTAAGTACTGGAAGGCTGCTCTAAGGTCTCCCTGGAGCCTTCTCTTCTCCAGGCTGAACAACCCCAACTCTCTCAGCCTTTCCTCACAGGAGAGGGGCTCCAACCCTCTGATCGTCTCCGTGGCCTTCCCCTGGACCCACTCCAACAGGTCCATGTCCTTCTTATGTTGGGGGCTCCAGAGCTGGACACAGTACACCAGGTAGGGTCTCACAAGAGGACAGCAGGAAGGGCAGAATCACTTCTCTTGACCTGCTGGCCATGCTGCCTTTGATGTGGCCCAGGATATAGTTCACAGACTTTGTTTTTCTCTTGAGGCTTTGAGTGCCCTTGCAAGGTCTGTCTTCAGGCTACTGCTCCAATGAAATCAGTTCCCCTTCAACCATAATGAAGATTATGCAACTCTGAAAATGCACCTTAATTCAGATTTGCAGTTAGAATCTTTCTTACATTCTGTTGCACAAAGACACTGAACCATCACCCTCTGCAACTCCTTAGTCAGATGGTAACCATTTATACAGAATTTATTACCTTACCACCAAGCTTCCCCTGATAATACACTTAATACACAGCGTGGCTTGTGGGCTCTGGGCTGGAGGATTTGGGTGCTTCTCTGGACCAGTGTCCATGGTGGTTTACATCTTCATGGTGTTCATCTCAAAAATTTTTTACTTGTGTTTCATTTTGTGTTATCTTGCTGAAAGCTGAGAGGTTCCCCCCTGGCTAACTTTATTAACCAAGGGCTATTTAGATTTCTGTTTATTCTCTCCAGGCAAAGTTAAGCTTGACAGGATGTATTGCTGTTCATAGACTTTTTAAAATTTCTTTATAATGCCCTGCAGTACATTCCCTTGAAACGTTAAGCTTACAGATTCCTAGTTTTGCAAAACACAAATTATAAAGTATGTTGCTTTTTTGTCAACATCAGCTTTGCACATAATTTATGAGCCTGAGAAGCATTTATTCTTTTGGAGAGATTTTCACATCCACAGAAATGAAAAATGTTGTATGAAGATCACATATAAGAGGTATCAGGACCCCTTACCTAGCAATGTAAATGTGTAAATGTTTCCTATGCTGAGTTTCTGTGGACTGTATTTTTGCCATCCTTATTTTCAGTTCCCAGTCTGATTTTGGGCTCGGGGAGGTTCTTATTCAGCCTGAGCAATCCTCTGTGACAATTCTATTGAACCCCCTGAAATAACTTTGAAAGGGGGAACCTACTGAAGTGATTAAGATGACAGAAGCTGGCCTTTAGGCTAAGATCAAAAGCCTATTGCTGCTGATGAGAATTTTTCTACATACTTCTGTGGTGGCTTTAGATCAACGTGCTTTGACTTGTGGTGTTTGTGTAGATGAATGTTGAGGAGAAGAGTCTTTTTTTTTTTGTTTACTAAAACATGTATTTAAATCTATTTTCAACATGAGTTTCAGTATTTTACTAAGAATTCGAAATATTCATGCCATTAAAATGGATTCTTATTTATACGGGGGCATCCATTCAGAATTGAATTTAATTTTCTTATTGGTTTTATTTTCAGAATTGATTGGAGTCAGCAGTGTTCTTGAAGCAGTCTCACCTGAATTTTTTGCTATTCTGTGGGGACTTAGTAGAATAAAAAAACATCAGATAAGGCACTGAGCAGCTTGCATAAACAGTTCTTGAGACAACTATATCTATTTTGAATTCCCAATAGACACTTTAAATTAGCATGAAAAGCAAGATTATTACAGTTTTGGGTACTTTGATGATCTAAGCTCTCAAGACATTAAATCCCTTTTTATCAAGGCTTTTGTTCAGGTTCCCTCCCCACCATCTTATCTTTCTTATCCTTGCCTCTAGACCTAAAATCCGGAGTAGGCAGATCTTATGTTACAGATGCTATAGTGCTTAAAATGGATAAATTCTGACATGGATAAATTCTGACAACGATAAATCCTGGCATGTTAGTATCATAGAATGGTTAGAGTTGGAAGGGACCTTAAAGATCATTGAGTTCCAACCCCCCTGCCATGGGCAGGGAAACCTCCCACTAGACCAGGTTGCTCAAAGCCCCGTCCAGCCTGGCCTTAAACACCTCCAGGGATGGGGCATCCACAGCTTCTCTGGGCAGCCTGTTCCAGTGTCTCACAGCCCTCACAGGAAAGAATTTCTTCCTAGTATCCAATCTAAATCTCCCCTCTTCCAATTTAAAACCGTTACCCCTTGTCCTATCACTACTCTTCCTGCCAAAGAGTCCCTCTCCAGCTCTCCTGTAGGCTCCCTTCAGGTACTGGAAAGCTGCAATAAGGTGTCCCCAGAACCTTCTCTTCTCCAGGCTGAACAGCCCCAGCTCCCTCAACCTATCCTCATAGAAGAGGTGCTCCATCCCTCTAATCATCTTTGTGGGCCTCTGCTGGACATGTTCCAACAGTTCTATGTCCTTTCTCTGTTGAGGACTCCAGAGCTGGACACAGTACTCCAGGTGGGGTCTCATGAGCCCAGAGTAGAGGGGGAGAATCACCTCCCATGACCTGCTGGTCACGCTTCTTTTAATGCAGCCCAGGATATGGTTGGCTGTCTGGGCTGCCAGCGCACACTGCCAGCTCATGTTGAGCTTCTCATCCACGAGCACTCCCAAGTCCTTCTCCTCAGGGCTGATTTCCAGCCATTCTCTGCCCAACCTGTATTTGTGCCTGGGATTGCCACGTCCCGGGTGCAGAACTCTGCACTTGGCTTGGTTGAACTTCATGCCATTTGCATTAGCCCACCTCTCAAGGCTGTCCAAGTCCCTCTGGATGGCATCCCTTCCCTCTAGTGTGTCGACCACACCATTGAGCTTGATGTCATTGGCGAACTTGCTGAGGGTGCATTCTATCCCCCTGTCCATGTCTCCTACAAAGATGTTAAATAGTATTGGTCCCAGTACTGACCCTTGAGGGACACCACTCATCACCAGCTGCCACTTGGACATTGAGCTGTTGACCACAACGCTTTGAGTGTGGCCATCCAGCCAGTTCCTTATCCACTGAGTGGTCCATCCATCAAACCCATGACTTTCCAGTTTGGAGACTAGAATGTCATGTGGGACAGTGTCAAATGCTTTGTGTAAGTCCAGGTAGATGACGTCATATCATAGATCATATCATAGATCATAGATGACATCATATCATAGATCATAGTCATATCAATATCATAGAAGGCCATCAAATTTGTCAAGGAGGATTTGACCTTGGAGAAGTCATGTTGGTTGTCTCCAATCACCTGCTTATTTTCCATGCGCCTTAGCAGAGATTCCAGGAGGATCTGCTCCATGATCTTGCCAGGCACACAGGTGGGACTGACTGGCCTATAGTTTTCTGGGTCCTCTTTTTTCCCCTTTTTGAATATTGGGGTTATGTTCTCCTTTTTTTTTGCAATCTGCAGGAATTTTTCTCGGTTGCCACAATTTCTCAAATATGATAGAAAGCAGTTTAGCATGTTTGTCTGCCAGCTCCGCCAGGACACGTGGGTGGATCTCATAAGGTTTCATGGACTTATGCACCTTCAGGTTCCTCAGGTGGTCTCAAACCTGATCCTCTCTTATTGAGGGCAGTTATCCATTTTCAGAGCCCCTGCTTTTGCCTTCTGCAACTTTGGCTGTGTGGATAGAGCCCTTGCCGGTGAAGACTGAGGCAAAAACATCATTCTGTACCTAAGCCTTATCCATATCTTGGGTGGCCAGGTCTACTGTTTCCTTCCAAATAGGGCCCACAGCCTCCCTAGTCTTGCCTTTTTCCCTGACATCTCTATAGAAGTTTTTCCTATTGTCTTTGATGTCCTTGGCCAGATTCAGTTCTCTGGGCTTTTGCCTGCCTGATGTGGTTCCTGGCTGCTTGGACAGTTTCTCAGCTCAGCCCACCTGTCCTTACTTCCACCCTCTATAGGCTTGCTTTTTGATTCTGAGATTGTCTAACACTTCCTTATTCATCCACACAGGCCTTCTGTATATTTTGCCTGATGTCTTCTTTTTTGGGATGCACCTCTCCTGAGCTTGGAGGAGGTGATCTTTGAACACTAGCCAGCTTTCATGGGCCCCTCTCCCCTCCAGTTCATTTTCCCACATTACACAATCAGATCCCTCAGGAGTCCAAAGTCTGCTCTCCTGAAGTCCAGGGTAGTGAGCTTGCTGCACACCCTCCTCACTGCCCTAAGAATGTTGAATTCTACCATTTCATGGTCACTATAACCGAGGCTACTCTTCAGCTTGACATTTCTCACCAGCCACTCCTTGTTGGTAAGGACAAGATCCAGCATGGCTCCTTTCCTCATCGGTTCCTCAAGAAACATATATTTAACATGTTGAACATAATAAAAATTTTGGTGAATCATTGGCAAAAAGTCCAGCCAGAGGATTTTTCTGTGTATCATAAAGTTTTTAAAAGAATCACTGCAGATGCACTACTGAGGATCTAAACCTGCTGATGGTGTAAGAATTTGACCCTTGTATAGCAGACTGTCCCCCTCCTTGGTTTAGGGTGATGTATTCCTCTTAGGTGTGCTTGAAGTTTGTGCCCTTCATTGAGCCATCTTCATCAAGAAGACACAAATTATTTTTGAGTTTTTTCAACGTGAAGCTGATTGTATTAGCTTGATGACTTAAAAAGGATTTTGTGAATTTTGAATAATTAAAGTAACACTTAAAAGGAGGTTGTTTTTTTCATGCCTACCACTTGCTTTGCTTAGAGGATCCCGCAGGGATGTACTAGGAGAGAAGCAGTACAGCAGTGCTTTCTCTCCCACCCGTCATCAGTGAGGGGATGCTGATCTCCTTAAGCTAACTCAGAAGCCTAGATTACTCCAACAGTTTTGTGGTATCTTTCTGATATTTGTGTCTTTGAAATTTTTTAAGGTCATTAGTTCAGAGTCGTTATTCTTATAGGATTTTATTTGAAGAAGTGTTTCAAAAGCCTCTATGACAGTAGCAGCTTTCACTGAGGTTATTTCAATTTTCTGATACTCCAGGCTCCAGAATCTGTTTTTTTTTTTTTTAACTCTCTGTTGAAACAGCCTGGAAACAGACATTTGAAGTGACTGTTTAGCAAAATAATTATTTTTTCCCAGTGGTCTGGAATGAAAAATATGCAAATATGAATAAAACGAGCTCATTTGGAAGGCACTGAGCTTTAATGAATAACCATTTATATAACAGCAAAATAAAGCAAATGAAAATTTGTTGTGAACACAAGCTCTTTTAAAAGAACAAATTAAGTGAACATACTGAGAATTAAATCAAGACACTGGAGGCTTTAATAAGCCTGTTCTCTGCATGAGGAGTGCTAAATGAAAAAGGAATCAAGTAAGACCTTCACACAATTGGCACCAAAGTGTTTTTTGTTTCTAGCCTAACTCTATCTGTTGTAGTAACACACTGAGTTTGAAATCTTACTCTAGTACATCACTTGAGGTGAAACAGTGAGGAAAATTGATCCCTTGCCCATAACTCCTGTGCACAGATTTCCCCAGCAACAGCAGTTTCACTGGAGGGTTTGTTTGTTGACACTGCATCTATGTCTGGAAATTAGCATCAGGCTGAACGTTTCTGTTTGGTACAAGGTTGGATAGTTTTAAAGGAGAAAAAAAAACAAACAACAGCAAGAAGAAAATACTGCAAATCTCTGCTTTGTCTTTATTTTGGCTACATTTGTGTAAATATTGAATCCTCTTGCATATCATGCAAATAAACATGTATTACAAATCATCTTTTTTTACTGCAGATATACAGCGAAAACTCCATCCTCAAAAGAATGCATTAGCCTACCTCAAAGTCATCACACTGTCCCAAATATCTCCCTTCAGTGCTCTGAGCCTTCAGCTAGTGCAACTGATGGATGACATATGATGACATATGATCTGTCTCAAAGGGCTCACTCCCCCTTTTGGAACACATTATCTGTGAGATCAAATTAATCCAGTTTAACACCACTATAAAGCATGTTCTAACATCTTAAAGTATATATGAACACATACCAACTAATGTGAGGAGATTCAACTAGATGACCTCCTGATGTCCCTTCTAAGCTCAATTTCTTCTGTGATGCAGTGATACTTTCCTTATCTTAGATAGAGGCGATTCACTGTTACTAAAAAAAAAAAAAGAGAGAGAACAAAGGGGGAAAATCTGAAATTTCTGCTTCATAGCCAACAAGTGAATATGGGGAGAGGACACTTGTTGAAAAGGGCACAAGATAAAAACAGTATAGAAAGCAAGTCAAAGACATATATAATCAGGAAACAGAGAAGGCAACTTCATTAAAGCCGTAAGAAATATCATTATTTATATCGAATTTAGATAATAAAAAATATGTATTTTGATGCATCATGCTATGAAAAATGTTTATGGATAGATAAATGGAATGCTAAACTTCATTAAAAGAATAATTTGTACTACCAGGCATAATATTTCACTCGTGTTTGTGTGTTTTCCTTTAATATAAGATACTACAAAACAATTGCCAAACGAATGTCAGACAGTTATTAACTGTTCACCTAAGCTGAATGTCACAAAACACATTTATTTGATGTTTTATCACATTTTCTGTTTAGCACTGGTAAAGCTCACTTTCGTGAGCATTCAGGCCAGAATAGTGGGGCCTTTCCTCCAACAGTGAGATTCTTCATTTTGGAAAAAAGAGTGAGGAGAGGTCTGCTCTAAACTATAGTGAAACTTTTGTAGGCTCTGGATGTGATATAATTCACTTGGCTTGCGGATTTGTGTCTCAGTTCAGCTGGTCCAGCCAGCAGATGGTCACATCTTGTAAGAATAAATGAGAGAAACAGGCGGAACTGGTGTGAACAGCTGTGCATTTGTACAGCCCTCTTCAAAACTCTCTACTGACTGACAGTAATGTATCATGCCTTTACACTTAAAACTTCAATTGGTTTTACACTGTGGTTAGCCCCTCATAGTGGCATGCTTATATTCACTGTCCTTAAGTTGATTGCATCTCTAATTTTCCATTTTCTCTATTGTAACAGCTGGAAACAGTGAGAATGAAGGCCAAGAAGCGGTGAGGAAAATACAAGAAGAAACTTTGACTGGAAAAGGTATGATAGTATATAATTTTCTTTAAGGAGCTCTTTATTCCTCTCTTTTTGCTGGTGTCTTCTTTTATATGAGGTCCCCTTGTGCATTGTTAAACTTTTTTAGTTTGGAGAAACTAATTCTTTAAGTAAATCTGACACAAAGGTAAAGAGTGGGATATTAAAAATAATTGTTTTCAGTTTTGTTTGACCTCTTTACTGTAGCTGTTGCAAAAGGGCTGCCTGCAAGTTACGGGCTGCCTGTGCCTGTGTATGGGCACAATGATTCAATAGCTGGGCAGAAAATCAGAATACAAATCATTTCTGGTAAGGGGAGGATGACAGCAGGTAGAAGTGGGTGTGCTCGTTTTCATTGCTGGTTTTGCCTCTCATCATGGTGTATAATCCCATTTAAAAGTTATTTTTGGGCAAAAAAAAAGAGGTTTCTAAAAGAAAGGGCTCTGCAATTGTGTTATTTGACACATGGGGAGAGTTATAATCTTTCACAAAATAAAACTTCTTTCTTAAAAATAGATGGACTGAGATATCAAGTCAAAATTCCTATATTTTTGTGTTTCATCTGTTTTCTTTAATCTGATGAGCAATCATGTTGGGGGAGGCATAAGGAGAGAGAAAGGTGTATTGTGCACTATCTGCTGTGTGATTATAATTTGCAGTTTATGATGGAGGTTAGTGCATCTAATATTTCCATCTCTTGGATTCACTGGGTGTAGTTCCTAGTAGTGTATGATGATTCACTGCTGCTACTTTGATGTATCATTTCTTGGCAAAATAATAGGGCAGTGCTGCTACTCCACCCTCTATTTAGGATCTTCATGGCTTCTTCTGAGATCTCATTCTGGTTTTGTGCCTCTAATAATTACTGTTATGATGATCAAAATGCTTTAATTATTGTGTTAAAAAAAACTTTCATTAAGATTTATCTTTTGACTTAAATAAATGTGCACCCATCATAGCCTCAGGATACATGTATGCTAGTTAAAAGCATCATAAATTAAGGCATAGTCAGAAGGATCATGAAAGGAAAAAGGTAATTATAACATTGTTTAAACCTTTTGCTGGAAGTTTCTGTACAGAAACCAAAACTATTTGGAATTAATTACATCACATGACCTGTGTGAATCTGAATAAACCAGGGTTTGTCTTATTTTCTCATATCTTTGTGATCACAGGCATACACAGGATCTAGTACTTTAGCTTTTGATTTTTTCTGAATGAAGGAAACTCTAACCTTCAGCTATAGACTTTGTTAAGATACAGCTGGCCGTTTGAGGAAGTTCAAAGTGTAGCTGAAATTAACTGAAGTTGATCCTCATTTTAATTACGGTGACTGAGGCTTTAGTAATCCCAGGTCCTGGTAGATTTGGCCTAAAAACAAACTTTAAGCCTTTTCAGAATTTCTCACCAATTGAGGGTTTCAATGTCTGTTTATTCACTGCATAAAAACATTATCAATTGTCTTGACCTTTCCCCACCTCCCTGCTTTTCTGAACACTTTTCATGGCCTGTATGAAAAAACTGCGTACAGACACTGTTCCCATCTAAAATGTTGGACTCTTGAAGGAGAACTATTTGAAACTATTGCTCAGCAGCCAGCATGATTAAGGATTGGGACAATATAGCTGTTCTTTTACTGTGCACAAACTATGTAAGTGGGTGCCATCGGTTTGTTATCCATATTTTAGATCCCTGATAAGAAGGAAAATCTCCTTACTTGTCGCAGGTTAGACAGCAAAGGGGAGCAAGAGATCTTGTCCTCGCCTTGTTGCCTGCCTAAGCCATACATAGCACAAACAACCCCAGAGACAGCTCTGGGAAAAGGCCAGGCTTGTTGAATGCATGTAATTAGAGTGTTTTTAATGCAATATCATCCTTCTATGTCTTGGCCCACAGTCTGTCTGGGACTCTGTCTGCTCTCTAAGGGTAAGTAGTTCTATTTGACATAATCTACACTTACTTCAGGGACAAGCGAGATTCAAAGCGTGTACATAAGTTATTCCTAGGAAGCAGCTGATGAGCAATAACGTTTTAAGATAGAATGATAAGGGATAAAAATAAAAAGTCTATGCACACAGGTGATACTTTTTTTTGCAGCAACAGCAGAACGGCAAGACATAAAGAAAAGATGGACAAAACTTCTGAATACAGGGAAGCAGGAAGCCTGGTTTCCCATGCTGGAGGCATTCAGACCAGAGCCAGTGCCAAAAGATGGTAGAGTATTAGAGAGGAAGGCAGTTGTGTCTGTTCCCCTACAAGGCAGCAGTGCTAAACGACACAGAAAATCTAAGCCATGTTTTGCATCACCTCTTCCTACCACACATCCTCTCCTGTGCTGCTAGAACAGAAACCTCATTGTTTCCTCACCCTGTTGATTCCAGACAGTTTAGGTGTCTTCCTTAGTTTTGGGTCTCTGAGATGAGTTGCCTATTGCAAAGTGTAAAGAGCGAGAAAGGACATGGGCAGCTGAGTGGAATAGAATAAGGTTCTTGGGGCATGATAGACCAAATTCCCTTGACCATCAGATCCTCCCCCATGATAAAGCAATCGAAGCCCTCAGATATCCAGAACAGAACAGAAGTGCTGCATTGTCATTAAAATTATCACATGGGCACTATTTCCAAAAGACCAAGGGCAACAGATTGCTATGCTCTGAATCATAAAGCTGGGAGAAGCCAGAATGATGCGGGCATTTATCTTGCTTCCATTTGTTAAATTGGGAACTTGTGTTGTTAATAGTAGCAATTATATGGCTGGGAAAATTGTTGATGGCTAGGGATTACCACAGAGATATTCTAATGGTGTAAGTCTCTGTAATTTATGCATAGGGTGTGTCTGTGTTAGTACGTTCGTTAGTGAGATCAGGAGAGTGCTTTTCAGGCAACGCTCAACTTTTGCCTGCTTGCAGAGCATGGGTTTGCATCAGGAATGGCACCACAGGTCCTGACCCGGACTCTCTTTGGGCAGAACTATCTTGGGAGGCAGCAGTAACAGAGCATTAGTGCATGGGAGCAAACTGGAGCTAATCTGAATTTAAAAGTCCTGGTGACTTGTAGAAGTGCCTACGTCAGGTGCCCAGCACAAAAAAAAATGCTAGAGATTGACTTCTGTTGATCTGAACCACTTGTTAATGTAGTCATAACTGTAGTTACCAGGTCTGAACAAACTACATTGAGTTAGGGGACTGGGAAGTTTCTGTGATAAACTCACCTCTCAATGATAGTAAAAAAAAATCATTCCATGTACATAATAGAGTATATCTCCTAACTCAGTTATCCTCAGTTTACATCTCTGCAAATGAAAGCTGGTTTTAGCCTGATGATTACAAACATACAAATGTTGGAAACTAATATATAAACATGAATGAAAGCTTCATTCATTCCATCATAGGTTCATGAATGCCAATGGAATCAGCAATTAGCAAAAGTTTATGCATAAATATCACTTAGCAGAGTACCAAGGAAAGGCTCTCACAACTACGATGTAGGAGCTGGAGTTGCAAGTAGACTCAAAGAAGAAAAAAATTAAAAGTTAGTGAGAAAACAGGGTGTAAAAGTCATATTAAGCACAGACCTCTTCAAAAGGAGAAGCCTGTGTTTAATCTCACCCAACATTTTTGTGGCAATTCAAATAAAACCACAATTATAAAACTACGCAGTAAATCCACAGCATTCATGAGACTTCCATTTGAAGCCAGGTGAGAAAGGAAGAAGAGACTTTCTCCCTCGGAGTCAGAGGAATGTAGAGGCTAGCACAGTGGCAACCAAATTGTGTCATTTACAGTTTGACCCACATCAAGACAGTGTGGGCCAAGCAGTGGGAGGAATTATATCACCTTTAAAACACTGCAGTTTGCATGCATTCAACAAGCCTGGCTTTTTCCCAGAGCTTCCTCTTGGGATGTTTGTGCTACATATGGCTCAGTCAGGGAATAAAATGACAAGGTCTCTTCTTACTTCCTTTTGCAGTATAACCCACTAACTGGCAAGATTTTCCTTGTTATTAGAGATTTGAAATTGAATAGTTTATCTGAAAGAAGAAGGGGTAATCTAGCGGGTATGTACCAAGCACAATTGCAGATTAACTCATGGGTGGTTATTCCACTGATGTTTGCTGTACATCAGGCACCAGTTCTAACAAAATAGTCCATGTTTTTCTGCTTTGTACCAGACTGTTTTTTGTTGGCTTACCCTGCAGGCTAAAGAAAGCCAGCTGCTGAGATTTCCCAAATTCCCAAACTTTTAGATTTGTTTCTGCCCAAGAGTCAACGGTCACATTCCCAGCACATGAGTTGTATAGGTCTGTTCAGCAAAGACCGATGCCTTGTTAAAACATGCAAAAATGTCACCTGGGACCTTTTCTTTGATATGGTATGTCAAAGCTGTCATTATGGAAGTGATAATTCAGCTGGTCAAAAATAGTAGAAAATATTTGTGGTTTCGACTTATTTTCTGTAAGTGTGCATAAGCTTGTATGAGTTTATACTTGCTTTTTTCAGATTTGCTCTTCATGATGTAGGTTTGAGGTGTAAAAGTGTTAACATCCTGAGCTTGTGGCAAGACTTGATGTTGCTTTGTCCCTTCTACCACATCCTGCCAATGGCATATCCTCTCTCTACTGCTGCTGATGCTGAAAGACCCGTAGGATTGGTGTAAAGAGTTTCCTAGCAATAAGATTGCAGTTTCCCTTTACATGGTTTCTTTTTTCATTCTGGTGCATTAGCTCCAGTACTTAGCTTTGGCAGGTCACAGACTGCCCTCAGTTGGAATTGCACAACTGAATGCCAACCTCATGAAGACATCTTGAAAAACAGGGTGGTGGTATGAGCGAGGAGCAAAGAAGTCTCAATCTGACAGTATGCCACTTTGCAGGCACTTTGGAACTGCAGGTCTTCTGCTTTGTCATTTGATGATGGGTATAAGAACCTTCCCTAAACATTAAGATTTCCTTTCTTTCTGTAGCCTCATCTATGGTTATATCAAGTATATTCAAGTCATATGAAAATATTCGAACCTTGAAATATACTGGATGTGTTAAACTTAATCTAAGTCTATAAGGACTGTATCCACCACATGCTCAAGAGATGGAAGGCCCCTTTCTAGAATCCAAGAAAGTAATGCAGGGGCTAATACAGTTTCTCTGTTCTCATAGCAGTTGTGTTCCTTACATAGTAAAGTTGGTGACTATTTGCTCTGTATTAAGCAGGAAAGATTTTAATCCACAGAAAAGTAACCCCAGAGTCCTCTGATAAAATCATTTAGGTGAATAGTTTCCAAATCAATTGTCCTGCTTTTCTGTTTGTTTTACATAATACTTTGATGCAAAAGCATGGTTAAATTTATTAAGCCTGTTGCTCTTGTCTTTTTTATTCTCCTTCTGACTGTCAATGAAGCATGTTACAAGATATTTCCCATCAGTGCTTACAGACATTTGAAACAATAGATAATCCCCTGTTTTGTGTGTTTCTTAAGACATCTCAGAAATTGAGTTGTCATGTTAGCAGGGTGGCATTTCAGGCAGTAAGAGCAATACGAATACGGTTCTCAGAGATAGAGATGAGCTGCAGATCTGGATAGTGAGATGGAGATAAAGTCTGTCAAATATAAAATGTATTCATAATGCAGGCACAAGCTCTGCCTGTTTCCTAAATTCCCATTTCCATTGGAAATGTGAAACATATTTCATTAACAGGCTCTGCCACTAGGAAACATGATTTTCTCTTATTCAAATTATTTCTAATTGAAACTTAGAGACAAAGAAGTGCACAGGTGTAGCTGTAGGCAGAATAACAAAGTCCTTTCAGATCTCTTGAAATGAATTTCTGGCTGTAAATCACCGAAGCTTTGTGTGACTAATGGGACCGGAGCTCCAAGGTTAGGATTTTGATGATTGTGCTGCCCTACTGAAGGCAAACTGGAGAAAGGAAATTTCAAAATGAAATTGCCTTTGCAAGGCCTGAAAAAGCTCCCATTTCACCCTTTTATAGGATTTTGATCCTCTTTTATGTACTTGTAGAACCATGATGTCAAGCAGTGGCCAGACAGAGGTGCTCCTGGGTTGACACCTCCTACAGTATACCATTATTTTTTCCAGCTTGAGCAGTAGTTGAATGCACATTGCATGAGCTATTTCCAGACTATGTCTGTTCTCAAGAAAATTGCCAGCAAATCCTTAAAGACAAAGCCAAGAAAAACACAATTTGTTTTCTCTCTTGCATGCTTTCATGTCTCTCTTCCAAGATCTACTCTATATAGTCCTAGCTTCTGTAGGGTTTTCAAAGTTAATTTGCTTTTTACAAGTAGAATATTTTCTGTGCAAATGCCATTGGCCTCTGCAGTAGGGATCCAGCTGCTAGGAGAACTTGCAGCCTGAAGTAAACATGGGAAAAGCAGAGCCTATATTTGAAGCACATATAGGCTGTGTGTAACCTTCCAGGTGTGACCCGCACATGAACCAACAGACCGTGGTCAACCTTAGTGTGTGGGCAGTGCTAGTCTTTCCTTGTCAGCTCCGTCTTTGCAGCAAGTACAGTGAAGCTCAAGAGGGAACACATCCAGAGAGGAACTTCTGCACCTCTGAAGAGCCAACACTAGTACATCCATGCCTAACGTGTTTCAAGAGCCGTTTTTCAATGGCAAAGAGTCAAAGCTCTGAATAGATGACCCAGTTCTTAAATGAGTTATGAGCTAAGCTCAATGACAGGACCAGAGGCAATGGACACAAACTGAAATGCAAGAAATCCCATTAAAAAATATGAAAACTCGTTTTCTTTTTTAGCATAAGGGCTGTTGGGTGTTGGCACAGATTGACCAGAGAGTTTGCAGAGTTTCCATTCTGGGACTTATTCAAAAGCCATCTGAACATGGTCAGCCAGCTCCAGGTGGCCCTGCTTGACCATGGGGTGGGACTGGACAGTCTCCACAGCTGGCTTCCAGCCTCAGCCACCCTGTAACTCTGTGAGTCTATGAAATTTTAGCAGCCCAAACCACACGAAACCTTGTCTGCTTCATTTGTCCAGCCCTGAAGACAAATACACTAACATACACAGATTCCTGGACTTCAGAGTCTTCAAGCAATTTTTATCGGTGTTCATACAGTTCATACAGTGCCCACAATAAGACTCTTCATCACAGATAGTGGTAAGAACAACAATAATTTGACCATAATGCAGTCTTAGGAAATAGGTATTTTAGAAGAGCTTTGGAGCAGTGTGAAAAAAAACCCTCTGTACGGGTAAAAAAACCTATTCTATAGAAACAGGGGGAAGGATTGTAGGTACACTGACGGTGAGAGCAATAATCTGTGTGAAAAGATCAGGAAATATTGCCCATGACTCTGGAACAGCTTGCCCATTTTGTTATTTTTCTCTATGCAGGGCATAGGCTAATATATTTTAAGACATAAATTTTAAAATCTGCTTCAAATAAAATGTGTTCAAAACTAGGTGACTCATGATGTTTCTGCATTTTCACACTCTGAATGCAAATTAACATATTCACCTGCACTTTGAAACCCTTCTTAGCCTATTTAAAGGGTTGCAGGAGACATGTAATGTCACAGCATGTTTTATGGTCTTTTCTGGTACTTCGTGCTAGAAAATCTTGCTTGTAAGAAGAAAAAGAAATACTCCTCAGGAGGAGGATAAACTCTTGAATTAAGCAAAAGATCTAACATAAGAATCCTTAGATGTCTAATAACCATGTCTGAATTTGGATTTTCCCTGTTATATCTAGGCAATGTTTCTGGTCAAGGTGATGGGAACTGTACCAGCACCTGTTTAATTTCCCCAAGGTAATGGTCAGCTGTGTTTTAGTCCTTATTTAGTCTTACTATTATGTCTTCTCTTACCCAGATTACTGTTGACTTCAGGATGCTTGGAAGGAGTAGCTTTTCACAAGTGATGCAACTTGAGGAGGCAAAATAAATCAAACCATCTTTCCGACACTTGGTTTGACCTAGTTGAAAAATAATCCTTGCTAGTGTTTTACCTTCCAAGCATGGAAAATGTGTGGGCCTTGGTGGGAGAGAGATCTCCATCGCTCTCGGCAAGATTTGCTGTTCTTCTGTGTTTCCTCTTATTCTACTACAATCTCACTTAGGCTCACACACTTGTGCTTTTTTCAAATAGCTTATAGGTATTAAACTTCCTGAACACAGATGTCATTTAAATGGTACGGTGTCTCTACTTCTTTCTCCTTATGATTTTTGATAGCATATCAGGGGTGGGGCGGGGGGGAAGAGATGTAAGTATTATAGGGGAGAAAAGGGAAAAATAGTATAAGGAAGAAAGCAGTTTGTCTGTTCAAAACTTTGTCACAGCTGTTGGGAGCCTCTGAACTGGAGGTCTGTGGAAAGCTAATTTTCCAACCTAGCTTGTGGTATTTTACACTCAAAAGTCAGTCCATGCAATAATACCATTGCTCCAATTGGAATAATGTTTCATGAATACAGAAAATTTCCTCAAGATATCTCTGATTTTGATGGGAGTGCTTATTGCAGCAAGAGAGAAAAAAAAAGTTTTTGCAAGTATATCTGCAAAATAAAGCAGGGACAGTGCCCCTGCCTGTAGACAAGACTAATTTAATGGAAAATTTACTTAATGGGAAATTAGGGTAGTTTGTGTTCAGATCAATCCAGATCAAAGGCTTTTCATACCAACTTCTTCTGGGTTTCTTATGTCCTGGATTATCAAAGACGATCTGTGTTCTAGAATCTAGACTTTAAAATCTTGAATTAATAAACTGCTGCTGATCAATGCTTTGGGTTGATTTGCAAACACATGCTATAAAGGATTTTTTTAAAGATAATTTTGCAAAGATTTGGTTTATAACGAGTTTTTGTTTAAAAATTGCCTTAAGAAATGTCACTTATTTCATGTGAGCATGAGCCTACTTGCCATCAATTTGGTTTGGGTTTTTTTGCTTGGAGATGATTAATTAATTAATTGTTTGGTCCTAGGTTAAGTGAAGTCTTCAAATTGGATATCCTTCAAGACTTTGTTTCTTAATGCAGGAGGCAGAGTGTATCTCCAGTGCCATGAAGGCCTTATGCTTTGAAACCATAGACCATAGATAATAGAGAAAGATGTCAAAAAATCTGCTTATTTGGTGTAGAACCAGCACATGTCTTAAAAGGCTGACATAGTGAACAGTTATCCCAAGAATCTTACTCAGGGTCTTTGTTCACTTAAGATGATCTCAAATGGCTGGCTGAAGACCACAAGATATATGAAATGATTTTTTACTCTGGAATCAAAATCCTGTAGTTTAGTTTCCTACACAATTACTGGTGATATATAGCTACATTGTGCTTGCCTCTCCAGATGCCCTTTCAGCTGATCCTATGGACTTTTTTTTTTTTTTAATGCTTGAATCGTATCTCTGGAAACATACTATTCAGAAAATGGCATCCTTTTCTGTGTATCCTCCTAGCAGGATAAAATAGTGTATTTGCCTTTGCTTGCAAAAGAGAACAATTTGTGGCAGTGTTCACATATTATGCAATTAAAAGTCAAACAGTGAGTTTTTGTATAAATCTGAAATTCAAATTGGGGTGTTTGTGTTAACCAAGCTGGGTACATGTAGAGATTAAGTCTGAATAAATCTCGAGTTTCAAGTAATGAAAATGACATCACTGGGGGTATAACTCTGCCTGTTCCCACCTCAAGTGTCAAGAGCGGAACATACAGTGTACACTGTGTGCTGCCAGAGGGAGGGCATCAGAGAACAGCAATTCACATTTGCTGTGTAGGGCAGAGCAGAGCTGTGTGGACTTTATCTTCAACTCAGTGCAGTAAAGGTAGAGAATTAAGTTGCATTGTTTGTATTTATTGGTGGGACTTCAAGCCTCAAGGTGCCTCAGGCACCCAGTAACTCTGCTGTCTCCCACTGGCTATTCTGGTAGTGTGTGTGTATGGAGAGAGGCAGGACAATGTAGCTGCAGCAGCTTTGGGGAGCCAGATGGAGTTGAGCTGAGAGGTCCTTCATCCCCTCTGAGCTCTCAGGTCTGCCTCCTGCCTCCTCACAGGCAAGCTGTCCAGGCAGCAGCCTAGGGCAGAGCCCAGGGTCTCAGCCTTGTGCCACGGGGACATAGCCTTTAGCAGGTGTCTGCGGTAGTGATTTTACCTAGTCATTTTTCTGTGCAGATGAAGAAGGACTCATCAGGTGATGTAAATTGCTGGTGCCAAAGTTAACTTCATGAGAGCAGTCCAGAAATAATATTTTTATGCTGTGTGACAATCTATCATCTGTATCCTCAGTCACTTTAATGTAATTTTACCTCATTTTCTGAAGACAATATTCTGAAATAAAGCCATGCTTTTGTGCTTCCAAAGTGTTTGAATGGGGGTTATTATCAGAGGCTGGATGCAAAAGGGCTGATTTCTCCCTTCAGCTAAAACAGTGTTGCCAAACAGCCCCAAGTTTAGGGATTTTAAGGCAGCAGAATGAGACCAGGACAGGTAATTAAATTAATTTCCTTCACCTCACAGTAAGAAGCACATGCTGTGGGGAGTTTGGGTCCAGTGCAGTGTGGTGATGCACAGGGGACAGTTGTGTAAGGAGTGGGTTGCAGCTGAAAGGAAAGAGAGCAGCTGTAGGTCTGTTCCTGCCTGCTGTCTGTCCTGTGCAGCTTGGTGGGGGATGGACCTGATCAGTGCTTGCCCCACTGCCCGGCTTCCTCATAGCTGCTCAAAGAGACCTTTTAAAGCATACCATCTTTTGGTAGTCACAGAGGGTAAAAAATAGCAGTGCTTTTCCTTCAATTTCTTTTTAGCATCAGGTGACATTATATGTAACTGATGATATAATAATTCAGTTTCAGAGGGATTGAATAAATTTACACTACCAGCATTAAATTACTCCTTGACTTGAAAAATAGATTTTTTTATTAATCCATTTTATTTTTAAAAGAATATGGCAATTTTCTTATTTTTGGAGATTAACTTCAGATAATCATTTTTCTATATTGTTCACCCTTTGAATTAAATAAAAATCAGTATACTATGCAATGGATGCTATAAAAAGGAATATATATGTGGGTGTGTGTGTTTTCAAAAAGCGGCTAATTGGACAGGTAAATTGGGAAAAAATGGGGGGGGGTAAAGGAAAACAAAGAGAGGACAGAATAATGGACAGAAAAAACATAGCATAAATACCTCATTTTTTAATGGAACTATACGATTTGTTATTCTGTAAATTTCATCCAGTATGCTAAGTTTTATTTAGTTTCTTTTTAGCTGGCTTCTGAGAAGCAGACATAAACCTACTGCCCAACCAGGAAAAACAAGCTCCTTTGATTTTATATAGAAATGGAAGAGTACATATGGGTGATCTGGATTGCATGATATCTTTTCTCTGGAAACTATTCTGTTAAATTAGTTTCAAAGCTGTCAAATTAAAAAACACAAAGTAAGAGTGACATGTTATGTCCAGTGGGTGTTTGTGTCCTAGGAAGAGGTATCATGCTAGCCTTGGGAAAAGCCTACAAGATAACTTCCGTAGTTATTCAGCTGAAAAACAGAAAAAGAATGACTGAATCATCAAGCTAATTTTCTCTGAATGGGATGAAATCACTTGTGATGGATTTTTCTCTTTCTGTGCTCATCTTCCCTCTTTGTCTCGGTGCCTCCCTGGCTTCTCCATTCCCACCAAACCATCCCTCTGTCATTTCCCCAAATCTTTATTCTCAAGTCCCAACTGTATGTTTTTCTAACTGTTTCTTGCTTAAATTTTTTAAATCTCAGAACTGCAAATTCTAAGTTTGACTGCCAAAGACAAGGCAGATAGAGGTATCAGTGGGTAGACACAGAAATTTAAATGTATGAACTTAACCTCAAGTTATCCATCTATGTCATTTCATCACTGCTCCTAGCCAGTTCCTCAGAAATGTGGATCTCTTTTTGCCTTTGATATGAGAGCTCTTCGGTCACCCATTGCCATCTGTCTTGACTGGCACTGACACAGTCAGGCATTGTCTCCTTCTCTAGGTTAGCAAGGAGAGCTCTTGAAGAACGCTGCAAGAAAGCAGCAGTGGGAAGGCTGGCTTGGCTGGAGAGCCTTGGGTTTTGAAGCCCCTGAGCTCTGTGTGTGCTGGCTGTGCTCAGAGGAGTAGCACTCTGCACGAATTGCTGTTTGAGAGCATGCACCTGCACTCTGCCAGCTGCCAAGGAAATGCTGATGGTACAAAAGTGCCTCCTCCATGCGCAGCCAGATAGCTACATCAATGGCTTATGATCAAGGCCATCAGCTTAGGTATAGGGGTCTCCCAGCTCTCAGAAATGCTGAAGCATCTTAAAAGATCAGAACGCTGTCAGGAGAGTACACAAGCCTTGATCAGGAGAGAAGGACCCCGAAGGCCGTTGTAGCTCTATGCCATTGTGTGGAGGGTCTGGAGGCTCAAACCACCCAGTGTGATTTGGAAAATCAGAAACTGAAACGGCATTGCGGATCACCACTACTGAAGTTTTGAAGCCCTGTTCATTCTTCCCCATCCACTTTTCTGTGGCAGCTGCTGGTGTACGCATTTGAAGTGCTTCTGTCAGCATATATTGACCAATTTCTCAAAATTATTAAAATCTATGAAGTTCTTTTGATGCTTCCATTTGGTGCTGGACGTGAACAGCAAGCAAATAGAAATCTGTGAAACCACACTGGACATTTAGGAAGACAGAATGAAAAAGAATCCTTAATCATAGAATCCGCTAGGTTGGAAAAGACCTTTAAGATCATCGAATCCAGCCATTTGTCATCAGGGCATTAGTGTTACAGTTCCTTTCTTGGCTTTATTTATTTATTCAGTTGATTTTCATTTCTCCCTGCTAGGGGACAACCAACTCAAAAGCACCTCATTAAAAAGTGAGCATTAAAGGAAGATAAATACAATTGTATGGCTAGAGCAGAAGTTTGTATTTACGTAGAACTAAGAAGGAATGTCAAGGATTCCTCAGCTAAACTGTTGTTACGATTATATTCAATAAACGTGAATCACAAAGCTACTTGAGGATTGCATCTAAATATTTCTAATCCCTCCTTTTTTGGGAGTATTATAAGCTTCTGAATAATGGGGCTTGGGGCTGTAATTCCATCTCACTCTTGAAAAGAATGGTAAAATTTCCATTGGCTTGAATATGTGCAGGGATTCTGCCTCATCATTTCAAACAGTACAATATGTTTCTGTTTCTTTCAGTGTCTGCCTTAATTAGAGGCTTAATTAGAGGATTTATCAGTGTGGTGACAATTCCATCAATTCACCTGGAGAATTACTTGGAGGTGGCTCAGGAAGGCCAGAATTTTGATCCCAGTTTACCATAAATTTGTGCTGGGAGGCATCAAATCTCATGGCCCTTCAAATCTGAATCACAATGGCTGTGCATGCAGGTGCTGTTCCCATACATGTATGCACTTCCTACCAAAAACCCCACAAACTAAATTCGTCTGTTTCTTTGGTCTGTAATTCAGCTGTGCATTTTAAAATGCATGCCTTGTAATATTTTTGTTTTCAATGAATTTACAGTTAATTGCAAGGATTTTTTCAAAGGCTTCTAAACCCTTATTTAGCCTGTGTAGCTCTCAATAGTGGTGTGATTTATGTATGTGCTAGAGATCATATATGCTAATCAGTCTGACTGCTTAGAAAACACTGTGTAGCAAGGGGTTCCAATTTGCAGCAATAGTAGCCTGTAGAGGTTGACCATGTCGCCTTTCATCTACACATTCCTGGCAAAGAGCTGGAATCTCTGTATCTTCCATTTCCAGGGCAATGAGTCTGAATCAGACTTTTCTGTATTAAGGATGAATTCAAGCCAAAAACATTCTCTATAACTGCTGTTATCTTCTATGCATGGTAGTTACAGGCAAGTCAAAGATCTTAATTACTTTATACTTTGCCCGCCCCCAACCCCCCNGTTGCAGGCATTTTGCAGTCCTTCCTTTAATGAGCTTCTTATTTTGAAGAGGTCACACTGATCCAGAACGTTGTTTATTTTTCTCTGCTCTCCTGCAACACCTTGCACTTGTCTGCAATCATTCCTCTGTTTAAGTGTTGCCTAATTGTGTGCTTTCGCTTGGTCTTTCGGGAAATGCTTGACGAACCTTCCAAGCTTTAGTTAAGCTAAATGTTTCTGTATTGTCACGAACTTTCACCACCTGTCTATTCAGTCTGTTTTACAGAAAATTCGTAACACCTGGCACCCAGCACCCAGTACAAAGCAAAAAAACCCACTATTTTTTTTCCTGAGAACAATCAGAGCTACTAGCAGGCAGGGGCAGCAGCTGTGCTCCTGATGAACAGAGCTATTAGGTCAGGCCTTAGATTCAGGTGTATAGGTCAAAGGATCTTCTTGGGGCCTAGACAAACCTGATACTGAAAATCAAGGCTGGTTTGCTTTGGTGGTGTTTTTTTGTGTTTTTTTTTTTTTTTTTTTTTTTTTTTTTTTTTTTTTTTTTTTTTTTTTTTTTTTTTTTTTTTTTTTTTTTTTTTTTTTTTTTTGTTTTGTTTTGTTTTTTGTTTTGTTTTGGCTTTTTTGTTGTTTTTTTGGTTTGGTTTTTTTTTTTCTTCTTTTTTTTCTTCCACTGGTGTGCATGCAGAACAGCAAATGTTCAAATAAAGAAAACAAGTATGATTTGGAAATGGGCAGTGCCTTTGCCTCAAATCAACACCATCTTACAATAATGGAGTTTTGTGGAACTGAAGAACGAAGCTTGTAGGTTGCGAAAGCAAGGTGCTAAAGGCACTAAGAAGGCTGCAGGCTGAGATGCAAGCTGCTGCTGTGTATCATCTTGGGACAGAGCATATTTTATTTGGGAGCCCTCCTGTGTATTACCTACCTCAGTGAGTGGGTGTCAAGCCCACTAAGAAGGCGGAAGAGCATTGACGAGAAACTATGTCTGGAAAGGGAAGCTAATTTTAAGAGAATACAGTGAGTAAATGAGGAAAAAGATGGATTTTTATTAAGATAGGGTTGTTTTTTTTCTTTTCTTGTTGAAATAAGAGAAGGAGTCAGGAAAACCTCAGTTACCAGCAAGAACATCTGAAAGATTTTGTAAAGACCTGTGTTAGTACTGTGACATGTGTCATTAACCCAGATATATTGAACTGAAAGGGGTGCAGATACTAGCGTGAACACAGAAGGCTAGATAAATGCAAGATTTTTGACTTGCTCTTTCATAGGACATGAATTTTATCTCACAAGAGAGAGTTTCAAGAAACAGATCCAAGTTTTGAGATGCAGTATTGGTAGAAAAGCTAGCAGTAACTGAAGGATAACTGGGATGCAAACTGCACTAGCTGCATAAACACTGATCCTTCACCTTTCTTAGTATGCTAAATAAACAGTGGTCTCAAGAATGATTTAAAATGTTGACTAAAAGGTCATTTTGGTGTCCTGGTACACTTTGTGAAAATCTCAGAAAGCAGAGGAGAAGAGTGGATGAAATACAGGAACAGTTTCTGAAGATGAGCAAAGGTTGGACTTTTTAATTACAGTCAGTTCACCTTCTGAATGCATTTGTATGCTTTGTGCTTTGGACTTTTTTATTATGCTATTTATTATTACAGTGGAGATCTAAAAGCTTCATTTCACTACATGACTCAGGGAGAACTATAAAGCAAGATTTTTTTTTGGCTACAAATTAATCTTTTCTTATGTAAGGCAAAAGTAAGCATTCATAAAGTGAATAATATTTTGTTTCTTCAGTAACATGTCAATAACAGCTTGTCTTTGGGATTTTCAGCCTTTCCAAATTCAATTTCAGCAGTTTTATGTATTTACTTACCTGTTTTAATTAAGAATTGGCAGGAATAAAAGAAGAAAAATTACTTGTTTCTGAGCTGATATGATCTTAATTGAGGATTCCTGGCTCTCACATTGTCATTGATCACTTATTTTTGTGAATTATATCAAGGCATGCATAAGGAATATGTAATACTCCCCTGTGGCAATATCTAGCAGAAGGAGCAGAGAGTACCCAGGTGCTTTAACACAGTGGTTTGAAAAAGCTCCAAAAATAGTATGTGGTTTTGGAATCTTTGGAGGAGGCAGAGGACAGCTTTCCAAACACCTGGACTCCTTGATGCACCTGTAGGATAAGCTCTCTTGCTGAAGACATTGCAGCATATTGTTTTTGCCATGCTTGAACAATGCCCATTTCTACATCATGTAGCTTCAGAACAAAGGCACAATGTTTCTACCCAGACCCCGTGCCCCAGAAAAATTACTCTTCCCTGCGTTGTTTCCGTCAGATTTGCAGAAAGGCTTTGAAGGGCAGGAGTCTGGAGGAAATGGGAAATAGGACGTTTTAACATGCTTTAGAGCTTAACATGCTTTAGAGTTCTCCCTCCAATGCCACGCACAGAGGGGAAAAGTACAAATGCTTACCTAAGCAATGGTCTGATTTTTAACTAAAATTCAGTTTCTAAATAGAGCTTTTCAAACTATGCAGTAGTAACAGATCAGACATGATCTGTTGTGAGACATGTTGTGATCATGCTGTGAGACATTAACAATGACAGAAGCTGAGATTTGGCTATGTTTTTTCTGCTTTCCCACTCATCAATATCTAATGAGTAGGGCTAAATCATGACAGGATGTAGAGCAATGTAGAGACAAGTAGCATAAGATAGGAGTACAGCAGCTGTGCAGGAGGGAAAAAATGGTCACCAGCAAAGCAGTTGTGTAAGTGAAATAGTTTTGTAATAATTGCATGATTTGAGCTGTTTCTTTCAACGTTCATGTGTGATATAAGCAAGCGGATACTTTTTAAGGATGTTTAAGCAAAAAAAAGAATTCATCCAATGCACTGAAAAAGTTGAACCTAGTGAGATGTAAGCTAATGTAGTCAGCAAACCTTTCAGTGGACCTTTATGTAAAGAGGAAAAAAAGCCTCAGAACTATGTCTGGTGCCACTTGGGAAGAATGTGCATTATTAAGTGGTTAATTTTTTAGTACTATTAAGAATTTTCTTGCTGTCACCAGGCCTAATTTCAGCCTTTGAAGGGCTTAACTTCTATTTTGGAATCGTGATGCTGTTTTTTCTCCCAGATCAAAGAGCCTTGGACATATTTAGAAATATTTAGACTCTATCAGGCTCAGGTAAGGTGCCTATTATGTAGTACCTATCCATGTCATGACTTCGGGTGATATATTTACACAGTCTTTTTGAAACTGAGAAATCTGCCTTGGGTTTTTGGACTAATTGGCACAGGAAATGCTTCTGGTGGAGTACCTGGTGCAGTAAGGTTAAATCCTCACCACATATCAAGGTAAGACAGCAGCACGCATCAATGCTGAACATTGACTTTGTTTTGGCAGGGAGGAAGTCTGGATACTCCAGAAGTATAAGTCCTGGATAATTATGGAAATCTACAGTAAGGTCTCACCAAATTTCTTGGGTTGGAAGGGGTTACCAAGTCCAACCCATGAGGAACACGGGTGGGGTTTTTAATTATTCCTTCAGAAACAGGGTAGGATAAAATGTTAATATATCTTGCACAAAATGTTCTTGAGATCCTTGATTTTCTGAAATTTTAAGGTGGTGCTCAAGAGGGGAAAAAATCATATTGTGATGTTATGAAATCTGGAGATTTCTAGAGCTAGCCAGGTGGTTCTCAAGGAAGATATATATTCTAGAGGTTTGTACAAGGCATCTCATCCACCCTTCTGCATCAAAGACTTGGTCTCATCTGTTGTAAAGACTACAAGCAAGATCTTCCAGACACAGATTTTAGGTGTTTTTGTTCCCAAGATGTCGGGAAACAGGTAGCATGGATCTCTTCCCCAGGCTACCCCATTCACTTAGAGAGAGATCGCTTTGCAAGGAAGGATCTTAAGCATACTTCATGCAGTTTTTATTCCTTGAAAGGAGCGAGGCCTTTCATTACTCAGCACAATATCTCCTTTATGAGAAATAGTCCTTCAGGACAGCTAATGCTAGGCACGCTGGGGTTTGTTCTGTCTAACCTCATCTATGCTATTGCTTAAACCCAGTGACTGAGAAAGCTTATGTGGACTGCATTGAGTAATTTGTGGTTCTTCTCACTTACTGCAATATCTCTGAGGCAAGCGTGGACAGTTAGCATCTCTAAACCACTGGTGGCTGGGAGCCGATGGGAAATGCTGTGGGATAATTGATGGGCCAGGTGAGCCCTCCTCCTGCTTGGTGTGGGCAGTGACCCACCATGCTGAAAGCAGCTCCTCTGTGTCACTGTGTCTTGCATGTATTTGCTGCAGCTGACTGTTGAACGAAACTCATGAGTCCTGGGGAACTGGGGCACCCTTTGGCAGGCCACAAAGAATAAGAAAACTGGCAATTCCTGCTGCCGGCCAGGTTGAGGTTATGGCCCTGAACTCAGGTTCTTCTGCTCCTGTATGGTGCTCCCTGGTGTTGTGTGACTCACCTGGCCAACCTCAGCCATTTGAGAGTTGGTTGGATCTTCCAAATTCTTCACCTGAATACTTTCACTAGTGAGGGTGAGAGTAGAGGAGAGACAATGGCACACCTAAAAGGCAATTTTCTCCACTTCAGACATCTGTTTTAAGAATGGCAGCATAAATGACTGGCTGGAGCGAGGCAGCTAACATCTAGGCAACCGTAGTTAACTGAGATCACCCCTCTTCGTTCTGTTCCTTTGCTGCCATGCGTAATTAATTCCTTTATAGGGAAAACAAGTGTTTGTTGGAATCAGTGAAACGACAGTTTAAAGGCTTCCAGGAAGATCTATACATTAAAGCATTTCAAACTGCTACATAGCAATTTCTTTCTTTTTTTTTTCTTTTTCTTTTTTCTTTTTTAACATGAGGTAAGAGAGTAATTTAACAAATAATACACCTACCACTTCTAGACAAACTCAAGAGATCTATATGTTATGGTAGCTGGCCTCAGTCCAGCAAAGCCATTAGCCATGGGTAACCCTAACAAAAAGAAATCTGCTTAGCCCCCCCCTCCTTATGCTTTTTAAGGCATTGATCCTGCGTGTTGATCCATCCAGCCCATGGGGCTGGAATATTTGAGGACCCACAAGGGAAAGGCCACAATCTGGTTCAAGGTTATGTTTATCAGTCCCCCTGCCCTAATCCAAAACCTGCCAGGCAAACTTTTTCCCACCCCCAAGCCCAAAGAGGTTTCCTGTTCTGTTTCCTGTGTGTTACATGCCAGCCCTCATCTAGTCCTTCATCCTCCGGGCGTGGGTGAAGTTTGTAGGGACTCAGGTGTGTCAGCCAGGATTCACACCCAAACTCAATACAACTATCATTCACAAGAAGAGAGATTGCAGGTTTCTCTGGTGGTGATGCTGCTGGGTCCCCCAGAGCATGAGTGTTGTTCATCACAGGCAGAGAAGAGCAGGCTTAATGTTTGTAATGTTAAGATTTATTTTTTTTCTTTTTTTAGTTTCTGTTTTACTTCAGGGGCTGGAGGAACTTGGATCAATGAAAGACACAGTAAAGGGCATGAAATCAGTGGTGCTATTTTTGGAGTAAATGGTTTAGATAAGGACCCATCAGAATGTTTCTATAGCTTTGCCAGTTTCAAATCTCTGTAACAGGAATGCATCAGTGGGTTCTGGGATTGTTTTTCCTGAACGTGTTGGAATTATGCACTGCATTTTATACTTCTCTGTGTTTCTGGTGAACTATTATAGCTCCTTGTAGTTCTTCTGAAATTAGCCTTTTCTTTTATGCCAACCAACACCACAGAGAAATGTGCTAAGGGTACATGATCTGGGAGTTAAGACCTGCACTGAAGCTCTGAAGATTGAGGTTTGATATTTGTTTCAAGGCCAAGCATGAACAACTGATTTTTTCCCCCTTTTTGGTTCCTCTGCATGTGTATTTTTAAGCTAGAGACACAGTAAAATCTTTGAGCTCCCAAACTGCCCTCTAGTTGTCCTGAATAGTTGCTATGCATCAATGAGATACTTTTCTATATAGGGTTTTGCAGAAGTGTGTGTAGGTAAACTGAAAAGAAAAGGCAAAATTTTCTAGAGTTACTTTCGTGGTTGGTCTGTTTGTCTATGTATGTCCTGGTTTTAGCTGGGAAAGAGTTAATTTTCTTTCTAATGATTACTGTTAAAGGAATGTCAATAATACCTATTGTTTTTAGTTGTTGCTAAGTGATATTTATGCTATTCAAAGACTTATTTTCAGCTTCCCGTAGAAGTGTAGACAGAACAATGGAATGGCCAATGAAATATTCCGTACCATAGATGTCATGCTCAGTATATAAATGGGGATTACCTGGGGGACAGCTGGAATCCACGATCACTGCTCTGGATGGTGCCAGTTCACCAGGCAGTGTCATTATTATTATTTTTTATTTTCTGTTATGATTTCTATTAAACTGTCTTTATCTCAAACCACTGGGTTTTTCTTTTCCTCTCTTTCCCCTCTTTTTTAATTTTTTCTTCCCCCAACCCCCCTTTGGGGAGGAAAGAAGGAGGGTTTGCATGAACGAGCAGCCGCATGGCTCTAGTTGCTGTCTGGGGCTAAACCATGGCAACCTGTTATCTACAAATATGCCTAGTTGTACTTTGTGTATCAATATAGTCTATGTTTCCTTCGTACAGTGAGACTTTCCTTACTGCCTCAGGAAGAAGCTCTGACCTCTAAAAGGCTGTGCTGGGGTGACGGCCATGACTCTAGCATTAAATCAGATTTGGAAACATACTTCTATTATGTGCACCCAGTATCAACGTCTATAATAAGTTAGATACAGTTATCTACTCTGGAACTTCCAGAAACGTAATTTCCAGGCCAGCCTAACACTGGCTCTCTGATGTCAAGTACAAAGGCCAAGTCTTCATTCCCCAAAATCTAAGTTTTGTCTGTCCTAAAGAGATTTGCACAGTGTAGTGTGTGCCTATACTTACTGCTGAGGTGCTTATGAGCAGCGTCAGTGAAACACAGGCATGCCTCAACTTTCTCATGCCCTATTTCATGTATATGCTCCAAGCTTAGAGCAGTGCCATCTGCCCCTTCCTCGAGTGGAGAATCCTTTGCGGAAATGTTCCTTGGTGTGTAAAGGTCGCAGTCTGCCACCACCATGAACACTGCCTTCATCTGTGAACAGTTCAGCTGAAGCCATCTTTAAACCAGACAGAAAAATAAATCGCTCACAGTGGAAAGAGCTCTTTAGGATGATCCAGGATTGCCTCAGTCAAGACCCCCGGGACTATTCATGCAGTGAGATACTTTTCACTGTGAATAGGAATGACAAAATCTGGCCCAGAGTTAGTTCCCCAAGAATGTAAATATAGAAACTGCCACAGAAACATGTGCAGGAACACAGAAGTCTTTTTTCTGCCCATGATCTTTCCCAGTGAGGTCTCTCTCTTGGAGAGTGACTGCGGCAGTTCAAAGCTTTGCTAGCGTTGTGGGTTGACAAGGGGAAACATTGCTGATGCAGCTCTGAGAAGCAGGCAATTTGCTTCTATAAAATTACACTTAGTAAAGCTTTTGGGAGTTTGTGTCAGGCATATCTGAATCACACATATCTCAAATGCTCTCAGTCATGAGAGGGAGAGGGGGTCATATGAGGATGAGAAGCTATCTAGACGTACAGTGTAACCTTTGATGAAGTGCACAAGCCATGGAAAGGGAACCTGTCAGCAGCTCTGTACAGTAATCTGGAAGTACTGCCTGCCTAATTTATTGTGTTTCATAGAGATTTGCAGAACACTGAAACCCGAAAAATTAGTTTGCTCTACGACATAAAAAAACACCACCTGGTCCTTGTTGTGATGGGAGGATCCAGGCTTTTGTGCAAGGGTCATTCTCTTGGCAGCCTGGTTTCCTCTTTCCTAGCTCTGCTGATAACCCACTGTGTATTCTCAGACAAGTCACTTCCCTGCTTGCACTTCTTTCCATGCCCAGTAAAGACTGGTGAGGGGGCAAGGGAAATCAGACCGAGGTTCTCTGTGAGTGAAAAATCTAATTCCCTTGACATGATGCTTGAGACTACTGACAGCCTTAAATACCAGGTGTTCTTGTCCTCATGGATTGAATCACCCATGGTAATTTTTGCAGGTGGACCAGTAAGTAACAAAACTGTTGGTCAGAAATGAACATATGGTGCTGCTTTTAGCAATATTAGCATGTTTCTCTAATAGTTTTTTTCTGTTACGCTCGTTTGCCAAGGCTTATTTCACCTCTCATTTGTGCACTGTTTCCATGCAGTGGACAAGGCCTCCATCTTATTTTTTTTCCTGCAGCAAACTTTCTTTCTTTAGAAATACCCCTGGAGTTAGGGAAGAAAGAGATGGAGAGGTGATTTTTGTTGTTGCTGTTAACTTCACATAACTCTTCGATTCGT
>VZRU01013327.1:154635-174386 GCA_013398155.1 Pedionomus torquatus
CCCCCCCTCCCTTTTTTTTTTTCCAATGCCAGTTACAGATCCCAGATGTCAAATGGCAGCAGCTGGCTGCATGGCAGATGCCTTAGGCGGCAGCTGGATAAGCGCTCTTAGACTTATTCTAGCTGTGTCATATAGATGGTCTGCAGATTATTTCTCTGAGTTGTCATGCTTTTCTGTGCCTCTGGCTTCCTTCTTCCCTTCTCTTGTTTCGGTAATGCATGATGCCCGAAAGTTCAGACTTGGAGAAATCTCCCATGTAGTTTGTGCAAGGTCTGTGGTTCAAATGGATGGCCTATGTGTGCATTATTCCTTTTACATAATGAAATAATTCAATTAATAAATAATACCAAATATTCCCAATACAGCATTAGATTAGGGATGACTCTGTCCTTGAATACCCTGTATCTATGACAATAGCACTCTTGTATGAAGACGAAAGGAGGGCCGTTAATACAGGAAGACTGATCTCTCTCTTTAAAACGATGTACTCATTGTCCAAGTTGTTTGAATAGTGCTTTTCTCTTCATAAAGTCAATGTGAGTAGACTGATTGAATGTGAATGGCAGAATAGAGCTTCAGATTTCAAAAAGAGACAAGCTTAAATAAGAATAAATTTTCAGTAGAAGAGTACATGCACAATATACTGGATTATCTACAAAGGACAGTTAAAAGCAAATTAAGATCTCTTATTTGCCTCATTGGATATATTTTTAGGAGCACCTGTGCTGGTGAATTTTCTTTACTAGCTGGACTACACATTGCATTTAACCAAATCCTTCTAGTAATGGGTTGTATTACTGCTAAAATTACCACTAACATTAATGAAATTACAGCAAAGATATGATTTTGCTTTTAACTATAAAGTATGGTTTGTAAAAGCCACGAGATTTGAAGGAAAGGTGTAATTTAGTATCCTTACTCAGGATCAATAGCACGTTGGTATCTGAATGATTTCACCTCAGATTACTGGGTAACCTGCTTAAAGTTTCAAGGTAATATGTCAAAATGTCATTTACTAGTAGTTTACCTCTCCAATACCACCAAGTTTATTAACTGACTTGAAATAGTTCTAGAAACAGAATTGCTCATTGACTCAGCTCCCCTCTTTCCCTTTTGGGCAACATCAAGAAAATAGGTTTCACCAAGTGAGGCAAATACACTTTCTCTAAATGATCTAATCACTTCTGTGCTGTACTTTATCTTACTTTTGTTTTCTCAAAATATTACCTGCAGCTAAAATGGAAGTGATTGTTGTAGGTATTTTAGCCCTGTTCCTATTGCACCTTTCAAGAATTATTGATTGGGCTTGCAGACAAGATGCAGAATCCAGCTCAGAGCTCCAGGAAAATGCAGAAGTGCCTTGCAAAAGGAACTGTAAGCCCAAAGAACTTTTACCACCAATAAAGGCAATTCCACTGACATTTATTTTAAATTGAAAACAGTGTGTGTTTGCTTTATAGTTACTGAATTATGTCTCGTGCATTGTCTTTGAGTGGGGCTGTGATAAAGGCTTCATTCATGTGGCTCTTTCTAGCTGCTTCTGCGTAACTCTTAGTTCATCTTGCCACTTCCTACTTCCAACTTTCAGCTTCCTGGAGAAGCTTCATCTTTTCAGCTCTCCAAATGACATTGCAAGGCAGATGTCAATATATGCCACTCTCACTAAAGTTACTAATGCTTCTCTCCTTGCTGAAAAGATACTTTTGTTCTCCCATCCTAAAGGAGAGACGGTGTATTGGTTGATGTTGATGAAACCATGCACAGTAGATGTGCTGTGGTTCTTTCTAACAGGAGACTCTTTGTGTGTTCTTGATTTCTTTGTCCTTCCTAGTCTGAAATGAAAACCTTCTCTTTTTCCTTTGTCTCCCCAGCAGTTCTTCTTCCCTGTTATAATTCTGAAAGAGGCACTTGATTCAGTTGTTCAGATCCTTTAATCTCATTTTTTTGTTGTTGTCAGTCAAGTTCCTGCTGGTCCTTTGTTGCGCTTCCTGTTGGTTTAATCCCTCGTTCTCAGTCTCAGTGGCTGACTGACGAGATAAAGTGGCAAAACATCTTGACTGCTCTGAAACAGACTATTGGAAACCTGCAGAAACATTATCTCAGTGTTTCTCCACACTCTGTTTCATGTCTTTCAGCAGGAGGCTTTGTTCCAAAAGCTCTTCCAAATTATCTTTTTTTCTGTCTTATTTTTGGCTTTTTTTTTTTTTTTACCACTTTCTTTTGGATTTGGCTATATTCAGCAGGTGCAGTTATATCTAAAAATTGCACAAATCATCTAGAAGCTTCATTTAGCACTTTGTGACACCTAAGAGAGTCAGAAGTATTCCACTTAAAAATTGGGTGATACAGGAAACTTCTCTTGTTTTTTTTCTCTCTTTTTTTTCCACCTGCATCAGATATCGATCATTTAATCTCCAAATCTTATGCTTTTTCTTGCTTTCAGCTTGTCTAAATTGCTGACCATCACCATCATCTTTTTTTTTCCAGGCTTCAGATCATACCTGCCTCTCCTTTAAGCTTTTATAAAATAAATTCTTCACTTCAGAAGGCTTTTCTTCCATTTGCTTGCTTGATCTTCTCTTCCTATGCAATTCTTTCTCCCTTCTTAAGCCCTCATTTCTTACATCATGTTATCTTACTGCACAACTTCCTCTGTGATTTCAAGGGTCTTGATCATTATCCCTATTTTCATTTTGTTTCTCTGAAGCCTCCCAATTAAGTAAATATATTTTTAATTACTGACTTCAGACCAAGGAATATCAAGCTCCACATGTGTCACTGCAGGAATGTTACATGTGATACTGAGCTAGTTTGTACTTTGCTTTGTAAATACTTCTGATCATTCAGGCAACTTCTCACCTGGGCTTACTCGTGGGAACTCTGTATCAAGAGGGTGGATCACCCGATGGCAAGGAAAATGTATAATGTAGAGCTTTTTGTTTAGATTCCTTTTCCACCATCAAGTATCGTTGTAGCACCATGAAACATTAGTGACAGCTCAAATTGTATGTTATGAAAGAAATTCCACTATGCCAGCGATGCAAGATTTGTGGTTCAGATACGATACTTTATCTGTACTATGTTAAAATAATCCTCTGAAAGAACCCCCTACCAGTACAGCTGGAGAAAAAATGTCCATCTGGGCAACATGTAAAAGAAATTGTGATATTTTGGCTTTTATGTTTTCATGGGAGGGAAGATGGTGTCCTCCATGAGATGTCTTGAAACAGATAAGCGGGTTCTTCTGCCAGTGAACCTATGTTTCTTTAGTGCTGCTAATATTGCACAAAATCATAAAGGAAACTGCATAAGATTTCCTATCTGAAGATGGAACGTAAGTCACAATAGGAAAAAAACAAAGCCAGACAAGAAACAAGTCAGTAAGTGATGGCACTGAGCTTATTGATACAGGCTAAAAGAAAACATATATGAAGTAAAAATGCGGTACTTCTTTTCAAATGATAACAGCTGTGTTTAAATACTGTATTAAAATGTTTGCATTGGAAGATACTGTGGTGCCATGGTGTGACATGTCTCTTGCAATAAAATAGACTGAACCTGAGTTTGTGTCTTAGATAATACATAGCACCCCTGTGACTTGTTGCAGAACTCAGCCCCTGTATACCTGAAGAGTTCTTTTTCATGGCGCTATGGATTTATTATATTTAGTAGTAGATCATGATGATACAGTGCTGTAACCACAAAATCACAAGTATCTGCAGATTAAGAGAGTATCTCTTGACTTATGATGGGATAAGAAAATATAATATTAAAATATTTCTGTACACAACAGAACCAGTCATTCATGTGGCAGATATCACATTATTTATTCTATGTATATTTTGATTACCTGGTGGGGTTAAAGACTCCTGTGAGTGATATTACCTGGGCAACAGTTGACTGCTCCATCATAAATCTCCATTAGGATAAAGCCACAAACCAAGGAAGAGCCCGGAATTATTTTGAATAAAAGACAGAGAAAGGCATGTACTCTGAGCTGCATTCCATGACAGAGTCTTAATGTTGTGGAAAAATGCTAATTTAATCTGTTCAGTAATGTTGGTGAGCTTTTTAATGTCGTTTGATACTACTTTATATTAGCATTTTCTCCATTTGAATTCTCTTCATACATAATTGTGTATTTTCAGGTTGTTTGGTCAGAGGTAACACAACCAGAGAGGGAATATGGATGGCTGCAAGATGTGCTGTGTGCAGTAAATGATGATGTCAGATAGCCATTTTTTTAAAAATTATAAACAGGAAAACCTCTAGGCAAGCTTCATTTTTTTTATTTGAAATTCTGAGTTGATTCTGCATAAAGCCACAATATTGTATAGTAGTTGTTTTCCTTTTGCTAGATTTTCCTTTTTAATATTTCAGTGAATGGTGAATTTAGTTAATGATTCCATATTTAATCATTTTCAGAGAGATCAAAATACCTTGGAATATGGAGCACTCCTTAGCATGTATTTTGTAATTAGCTATAAAAATTTACATAATGAATTAAGCAGTTCATTTACGAATGCCTGTATGTCTGTATATATAAGCCACAGACCCATGCCCAGTGCCCATGATAAGAAATTCTCAGCTCATCAGTTCCTGTTCTGGAGCTTTTGAACCTTCCAGTTAGCTCTAGTCAATCATCTCAACAAATTTACTACAGTTAAGAGGTTTCTACATGCTACAAATTAAAATGGCAACATTTTTACACTTCTATGGCACGTGCTGTCCACAGTCACTCCTACTGCAGAAAAAAAAAAACACAAGGAAAAGCAGACCGTGTCTTGTCAAAGATGTAACGCGGAAGAATACCCCAACTGCAGTCAAACCTAAGTCTGATACAATCTAATTTCTCAGTTGGGGACTGTTGTCTCCACGTCTATGCATCTGAGTACAAGATTATTTTTTTTGAGACTTTTACAGTATTAAGCAGCATTCAGCAGTCACAGGCCATAGTGTGGCAATGATTGTTTCCTTCAACTGACGCACCAGTGGAACAAGGCTGTAGCGTCTGAGATGATGGCACAATTGGAGGATGACAGAACTGTCAACCAACTTACATCAACTACTTCAGGTTGTACCAGGCTGGGAAGAAAACACATGAAGGAAAGAATATTCATTATGGGAAATGGTCATGGTAGTTTCCACTGACTAACAATATTATTCTAAATCTTCTTTTAGAGCTAGTGTTTGTTTATGTTTTAGGAGCTTCTGAAGTACTTGGTGATTTTCTAGATGCTGCAATAGGGGAAGTGAAAAAAGCCTTCCTGTCATTTGAAAAGCCCAGCTGAACATGAAGTCACTGTAGCTATGACTCCTGCTGGCCTGCAAAGGATGACATACCCACTGGGGAGTTGCCAGATAACCACAACAGCTCTACTAGGTAGCAAAGGAGGACTAAAAGTAATGGACAGAGGAGCGATGAGTCCACAGTGAACTCATTCTGTAGTGGATTTGCTTCTGCGAGCACTGAGAAAGCCTGAAACTGGGGCTATGCCTTGTCCTGCCCTGCCTGAACAGAACAACCAAGGCCGCCTTTCTCTCATTTAGAAGATGGGTGTTCTTCATTAAGGCATGTTTGCTCATCTTAATAAGCTGTGTGAATCTATTAAGTAGGGAAGCTTGACTTGAATTGATTTGCTTTGTTTAAACATGCTCTAGCTTTTGCTCATGTATATAGCTCATAAAAAAGAAACCTGTTTGAGTTTAGCCCAGTATCCCATGGTGATTACTTAGATGTGCTGTCATAGCCAAGAGCTTTGAGTCCAGGATTTTGTTGGCAGCAGTGCAGCTGCAGTAATTACAATGATATGGAAAACTGAACCACAATTTGAAAACCAAAAGGACTAGTGCAACCCTTACAGTTCAGAAATTGCTGAGTAATGTCCATTCAGTATATGTAGGTAAAATTCATGATGCTTTATTATTTTAAATATTTAATGTGGATCAAATCTATTTCAGAAGCAATTCTCTAGTTTAAGCATGCATGAGGTTTATTTGGCTGTTTTGTTTAACCAACCACTTAAGAGTCAAGTAGAAGTTTTAGTGAAATTAATTTTGGCTAGTTAGTACGTATAAAAGCCTTTGAAAATATTTATTGCCATATATTTGTTAGATTTTATTCATACAGGTTGAGGAATGACAACTTTTGTCTCATAAGCAACTTCTCTTGTGAGAAGTATTTCAACAACTTTTTGGACCTGTCAGCAGTATTTTTTTCTTGATGAGAACCTGCAAAGGCAAATTTATGGCCTGGATTTTCGATAGCTCCTGCCAGAGTAAGGCACTGAATCCCCTCTGAATGCCATGTGCCCTGAATTCTGATCCTTCACATCGACTAAATCTGTCGCATGTAATACTAATAAAGAGCTATGTGGATTTGGCATGCACAACTGTGACCTTGATTCAGTCAGTGGGGATAAGAAAGTTTTTGACCCAACTCTGACTGGAAGACAGAGTGTTGAATTCAGCACTTTGTCTGAGGCTGAATTTCAATTTCTTAGTTGGGATTTCTTTCATTCAAAAAACAGTTAATTTGCTTAATTCAAATATTTTTATTTCTAAGGTATTATTTGCCCGCATTCTAAATAGTTATTCTTATTTGTGATAACTAGAAATTGGAAATAGCAGCCTTTCACCGGAAGGTCTCCCTGAGAGTGCCAGCCTTGATTCTGTTTCTGCAGTTTATACATTGCTCATCCTATAAATAGTTGTTTAATACTTGGTTTGGACAATGTTGACTTTGAGAGAATGAGGGCAATGAAGGAGAAATGAAAGCTGGGTCCTTTTGTGGTTGACTGTAATGTATGAAGAAGAGAAAATTGACATGCTGTGGTGATCTGTTGTCTTACGGAAGAAGCAGCTGGAAAGCAAAACGAAGCCTGAGAATGCATCTTTTCTGAAAAGAAACATGAGTTATATGACTTGTATGTTTTTCCTCAATGCACAACTGTATATTTGATGTAATCTAAGAATCAAGAAAAATGACATTGCTGAATAATTTCTGTTAATTAGCTTAAACAGAGACAGATTTATGGAGATACGTGCTATTTTGAGCAACCGGTAATTGTATCAGCTGCACCTCACAGACGAACTTTGTCTTCTGTTTAACAGCAGGTTCACCATCCTGTCTAACCAGGTTGTTTGGTAACCTTGAAGAGATTATTTTCTGCTTTTGAGAGAATGTTTGAAAGCTGTGGATATGATTTTTATGTATTTGGGCAATCAATCAATTTTATTGCTTGGCTGCCTTCCCAGCTCCTGGTTGCTTTTACTACTTAATTTTGCATTGAACAAGCAAATAAATGTTCTAATCGCATATAAAGAGAACTATTTTGATTGTCATGTTTTGAATTCTTAACAACAGCTTAACGTATTACAGCTTTATCCTATCAGCATATTGTAGCAAGTCTTGTGAATTAATTTAGGTAATGAGTATGAGGAAAATGCCACTAAAACCCTGCAGTACAGCTCTGACATTTTTCATAGCTATTTCCTTGTAGTTTTCATCTAACAAGGATTAGTTTTCCTAGAAAACAATTTTCTTGCTCTGTTTCCTTACATCATAGTGTTTCCAAAAAGCACTGGTGTGAATTGCACTGCAGCCTCCTTTGGTCTTCCACAGTTTGGATGTCTTAAGGACAAAGGAGGCTGTCAAGGTGTTTGATAAAAGCTGACACAAGGAGCAAAGGGGTCCTTCACAGCAGAAGTGGGATGCTTGTCCCACACAGCAGAGCGGGCACATGCACCCACGTGGATAGCAGGCATCTTCAGTATGGGTGCAGAAACTACTCCAGGGAGAAAAAACATGAATAGTATCTGTAATCTTGCTAGGCCAGGTGTAGAAGGAGGTACCATCCACAAACTCCGAACTGGAATTTGCTTGCCATTTCAATCCCTGTCACTTCCTCTCCTTTTCAGTTGCTTCATATCTTCTTTTTGCTTGATCCTATGCCAAGGTATATTACTTGGAAAAGCTCAATAAAAATCTGGTCAGCTGCTTCTGAGTGGCATGAAAGGCATTGATGCAAATTGCTGGCTAGAAAATGGTCTCTCCTGATGTTCCATTGGCAGTGGTTGGCTTCTTGGGGGGCGGAGGGACGTGGCTCCAGTTGGCAGAGTTACAAGTTGGCCTGGAAAAAAAAGAAAAAAAAAAATCTAACGCCCCAAATTACATACCTGTTAAATTGCTTGCTTTGCATTAGAATAATTTCACTGTTAACCTTAATAAATTGGGATAGCCCATAGGCTGCACAAAAGTAAGTAGGCAAGTCCTTGACTTGCCTTAACTCTTTTTCTAGATACTCCCTATAATTTTATGCATAAATCCTTTTCTTTTTCCTAAAAAACCGCAACTATGAACCAAATTTGGATCTCAAACACACATATCCCGAAGATAAAGGAAATCAAGAATGCATACTTTGTGTGGTGCTCTGAAAAATAACAAGAAAAAAACTGAGCAGCACATTAAATTCCTTAACTGTGAATATACATACCTTTTTTAATGACACTCTGAAAATCAGACCTGATGGAATAATATATATGTGTGTGTGTGTACATACATGCATGTATGCACACACCAAAGGTATTGGAAAAACTGGGGAAAGAGTAAGGGCGGATCAAGGAAATGACTGCTCAACTGGAGAAAGTGCCTTAGAGGGAAACTTAGGTGTTACCCATGTATTTGCCAAGCATATTTGCTTATGCACAGCTCTACATCAAATTCCAGGCCAGAGCCAGCTTGCATCCTGCCAGTTTAGACCCCAGGCAAAAAATCTGTGTTCAGTTTCTGTCTGACCCTGTAGATTTTTCCTGGAATAGCACAGTCCGTTGTCATAAATTTTAAGAGAAAAAATGCAAAAGGTACTTAAACTGAAGGGCTGTTAGGAGCACAGAGGAAAAAAAACCCCACATATCAAAAACAAGAGCATGGGAGAGCTGAAAACTAACTAGATGAAGACAACATTTCTAATGGTTGTAAAGGTGATTGTCTCCAGTGAAGACTGGAACTAAATCAGAAAACTTGGAGGGGGGGTGTAATTCTGACCTGTGTCCCTCAGTTAAAGGCACATGAGGTCAAATGAGAAATCAGCTTTAATAACAAGGGTGATGAAATATAAAATAAAAGAAATATTACAAAAATTTCCAGAAGAGATGGATTTTTTGTTTTGTCTAGGGTTAGATCAAAATAGACTACCCTTCTGAAAGAAGATTTTCTAATTCTGAAATACAAATTAATGAGCTCACTGAGTGTCTGAGGAAACTGTTATGATACAACTAATTAAAGATATAAGCCAAAATGGTTAGATGGGTCAATGGGTTTTTATGAAAAGAACAAAAGGTAGGATAGCTAAGCAGATAATCAGTTTCATTTTTCAGCGTCGTAGTAGAAGTAGAATGACAGGTGGAAAGAATGGAGTGTCTTGTGGTCACTTTTCATTATACCTAGACACCTGCTTTTACAGGCAACAGTAGCATCACCAGCTGCTTACTTATCAAGATAGCTCTGACAAATGTAAACTCATTTATTTTCTTAGTACTGATAAATTCCATATAACTGCTAGAAATTATTATTGAAAAAAGTGGGAAATAAAAATGTTTCTATTGTTTGTTCTAATTGTGTAAGCAAATACTCAGACTGTATTTCTAATACAGTCAGTGAAGGAATGTCACCTTCCAGAATTTCCTTTGAAAGAGCCCACCATCTTCTTATGACCACCAGGAGACCAAGGTGCCTCTTTGAAGCACTGAATTTGGATGTGTAGGGTTTGAGCTACAGAATTCTCCTTAGATAACCAAGTGAGGTTTTTTTTTTCTAAATTTCCTTGTCATTTACCTTATCCTGTCCTGTATCTCTTCATTCTGTCCTGAAAAATATCTTTTCATTTATGTTATAATAACACTTATAGCAACACTGCATGTATTGGAAAAGTACACCAGATGAATTAAAGTGGGAGACAGGAAGAATACCCAAATGCTAATACACTATTACCTATGAATAAGCTAATTTATTCATGCTTTTGTACAACTGTAAATAGGACCAAAATAATTTTGTTTTGTTTTTATCATTAAACTTCTGATGATAAACATGTTAAGTACTGTGTTCAGACCATTGCATATAAGACGTGTAGTCAATGTATCATTAACTCTAATTTTCAAGCAACTTCGGCTTGTTTCGTGCATGCATTTCATTAAAATGCTTTTCAACATAGCAGAATTTCATTAAGGGAAAAATAGAAAACAAAAAATACACACAACCTACTTCTCTTTTAACATTCCCTGCATTTTCAAATCTGTAAGCCTTGTGCCAGAGTAAGAACAGGTTCACAAGGGACAGCACTGATGTCTAATGAATCCTGTTAAGACATCAGGACTGGACTCGTGAGTTTTTGGGCAGGGAGGGTCAGAACTAACTTGTTTATCCAGACCACAGGTTTCAGGTCCGGTGGGATCAAAACGACCTCTTCAATGTTCCTTGATTGCTGTGAAATCCCTCAAGTCTGGTAGATCTTAGACCAGAGATTAGGTCTAAAAGAGGGTTAGCTGAATACACAAGCTAGCAAGTAGTTGGTGCAGATGTAGGCATCAGTCATGGGTAGATGAATTTCATTTACCCACTGTCAGTAAAGTCAAGCAATCTTGCACAGAGGATCAGTGTAGGAACTGTCTGAACACCGGAAAAGAATTTTGCTTTTAGTGGTAGGTGCAAAATATGAAGGAATAAGCAGAGAAGCTTTGCATTGCCAATTTGCTTTCCCATTGTAACTGAGACTGTGGAAGAGAAGAATGTGATAGGACACTAGAAAAAGAAATTACAAGTCAAAAGAGATATGATGGGTCAATGGAAATTGTGGTAGACATATGTGTTGGTAGGACAATGTACAACAATGACAAAAAAGGAAGTACAAAAATATGTTTGTATTTGCAGTCAGGATAGTTAGGTTTATTCTCATGGCTACGTAGTTCCAGGACTAGAGTTTGCTGCCAGGAAATCAGCCTGACCAGAGGAAATAAAAGATCCATGAAGTGCTGGTTGTGGTGGGTGAGTGTGTCTTAAGCACTTTCATTCCTCTAATTAGAATGAAAGTCAAAAATAGAGGTGGAGCCCTCTGAGAGCTAGGTGCTGTTTACAGGTTATAGCTTGAAAGAAGTTTTCAAATATTTGATTGCCATTAGAAAAACATAAATAAGAAAAAGAAATAAACGTCTATTGCACACAAATCCAAACAAACCCCACAAAAACCCAACCCTTTTCATGCTTATCTTTTCTATTAGTTCCTCATGGCCACTGAAGCATTTTTGAGAAAAACTTGCTTAAACTTCTGCTAATTTACATTTTTCCAGCTAATACAAGTCAAATTAACTGTTTCTGTTGTATTCTTCCCGTTACTATACCTTATCCTATATTATGAACTGTCTCAATTTTCTTTTACATTCTTAGCATGTCTTATCTGTCTCTTTCCATTTAGTGAGATCATAGAATCATAGAATGGTTAGAGTTGGAAGGGACCTTAAAGATCATTGAGTTCCAACCCCCCTGCCATGGGCAGGGAAACCTCCAACTAGACCAAGTTGCTCCAAGCCCCATTCAGCCTGGTCTTGAACACTTCCAGGGATGGGACATCAACAACTCTGGGCAACCTGTTCCAGTGCCTCACCACCTTCACAGTAAAGAATTTATTTCTAGTATCTAATCTAAATTTCCCTTCTTCCAATTTAAAACTGTTACTCTTTGTCCTATCATTACATTTCCTGACAGAGTCCCTCTCCTGCTTTCCTGTAGGCTCCCTTCAGGTACTGGAAGGCTGCCATAAGAGAAATTCTCCCCAGAGCCTTCTCCAGGCTGAACAGCCCCAGCTCCCTCAGCCTGTCCTCATAGGAGGGGTGCTCCATCCTTCTAATCATCTTCGTGGCCCTCCACTGGACCCATTCCAAGAGTTCTATGTCCATTCTATATTGAGGACTCCAGAGCTGGACACAGTACTCCAGGTGGGGTCTCACGAGTGCAGAGTAGAGAGGCAGAATCACCTCCCATGACCTGCTGACCAGGTTTTTCTCAGCTCATGTTGAGCTTCTCATCCACAAGCACTCCCAAGTCCTTCTCCTCACGGCTGATCTCCAGCCATTCTCTGCCCAACCTGTGTTAGTGCCTGGGATTGTCGCGTCCCAGGTGCAGAATTCTATACTTGGCTTGGTTGAACTTCATGCCATTTGCATTAACCCACCTGTCAAGCCTGTCCAAGTCCCTCTGGATGGCATCCCTTCCCTCTAGTGTGTTGACCACACCATTGACCTTGATGTCATCAGGAAACTTGCTGTGGGTGCATTCTATCCCACTGTCCATGTCTCCTACAAAGATGTTAAATAGTATTGGTCCTGGTACTGACCCTTGAGGGACACCACTCATCACCAGCTGCCACTTGGACATTGAGCTGTTGACCACAACCCTTTGAGTGTGGCCATCCAGCCAGTTCCTTATCCACTGAGTGGTCCATCCATCAAACCCATGACTTTCCAATTTTGAGACTAGAAGGTCATGTGGACCAGTGTCAAATGCTTTGTGTAAGTCCAGGTAGATGATGTCCATTACTCTGCCTTTGTCCACCAAGTTTCTGCAGTATCATAGAAGGCCATCAAATTTGTCAGGCAGGATTTGCCCTTGGAGAAGCCATGTTGGTTGTCTCCAGTCACCTTCTTATTTTCCATGCGCCTTAGCAGAGATTCCAGGAGGATCTGCTCCATGATCTTGCCAGGCACACAGGTGAGACTGACTGGTCTATAGTTTCCTGGGTCTTCTTTTTTTTTCCTTTTCTGAATATTGAGGTTATGTTCTTTTCCCAGTCAGCGGGAACTTTGCCAGATTGCCACAATTTCTCAAATATGATGGACAGTGGCTTAGCATGTTCATCTGCCAGCTTCCTCAGGACCTGTGGGTGGATTTCATGGATTTCCATGGACTTATGCACCTTCAGTTTTCTTAGGTGGTTTTGAACTTGATCCTCTCTTATTGTGGGCAGTTCTTCATTCTCAGAACTGCTCGTTTTGCCTTCCATTACTTGAATAGTACAGTTAGAGCCCTTGCTAGTGAAGACTGAGGCAAAAAAGTCATTCAGTACCTCAGTCTTACCCATATCCTGGGTGGCCAGGTCTCCCATTTCCATCTGGAGAGGGCCCACAACTTCCCTAGTCTTGCCTTTTTTTCTGACATATCTATAGAAGCTTTTCTTGTTATTTTTAATGTCCCTGGCCAGACTCAGTTCTTCCTGGGCTTTTGCTTGCCTGATGTGGTTCCTTGCCACTCAGACAGTTTCTCTATATTCCTCCAAGTCTACCCATCCTTGCTTCTACACTCTATAGGTTTCCTTTTTGAGTTTGATCTTGTCTAGCAGTTCCTTGTTCATCCACTCAGGCCTTCTGGCTATTTTGCCTAACTTCTTATTTGTTGGGATGCACCTCTCTTGAGCTTGGAGGAGGTGATCCTTGAACACTAGCCAGCTTTCCTGGGCCCCTCTCCCCTCCAGCTCATTTTACTACGCTGCCAATCAGATCCCTCAGGAGTCTAAAGTCTGCTCTCCTGAAGTCCAGGGTAGTGAGCTTGCTGCCCACCCTCCTCGCTGCCCTAGGAATATTGAATTCTACCATTTCATGATTGCTACAGCAGAGGCTCCCCTTCAACTTGACATTCCCCACAAGCCCCTCCTTGTTGGTAAGGACAAAGTCCAGCACAGCTCCTTTCCTTGTTTTCTCCTCAGTCATTTGAAGAAGAAAGTTATCATCAACACATTCCAAGAACTTCCTGGAATTTTTGTGCCCTGCTGTGTTGTCCTTCCAACAGATATCAGCGTGGTTGAAGTCTCCCGTGAAGACCATCCTCCTTTGCATCAGCAACCTTTGCCTCAAAATACTGCCCTTTCTTCTGCTCAGCCATTTTTCTTCCTGTATTCCCCCAGAGACCTAGCGAAAAAAAGGGGCAGTGTATTAAAAAGCCGCTGTGATGTTTGGTAATAACTTTTTCTATATGCCCTGTATGGAGGACAAAGAGCATAATTTAAATGTTAACTTTTCTAAGCCTGTCATAGTTGATTTTTCCCTGGATTGGTATGAGGAGAATTAAAAGAATTTTAACAACAGATTTTCCAGCATGGCTTAGTTGAACATCTTGATATTAAATTTTAATCATCTGAAATGAAGCTCTGTATGGTGCAATGAAATTCAGCAGAAGTATGCTGTGCTAATAAGCTGCAAACTGTTAATACTGAGGTGCTTTTTGTCTGTCTGCTATCAGAAGGCTTCCCTTAGCAATACCGTAAAATAAGTTTTCAGCTGTAAACTCAAAGCTCATCTGTTAAAAATAACCAAAGAAAAGGAGGACATCAGTGGATTCAGTGTTATTAGGATGACTAAAGGTGACAAAGATGAGCTACTGCTGTAGCAGCTTAGTCTTCCATATATCTGTAGAAAAAGATAAATGATCCTTAGATGTGTTGGATGGTGTATACCCAAAAGATATTAGGAAATATCAGTACTAACTTACGTTGAATTACTTCTAAAATACAGGGTATACTGTCCTGTTCTGCATGTTCAACAAATGTGAATGCAAAGTGAAAAAGAGTAGTGGCTGGTTTTATCCAAAAAGAATTTAATATGAGGGAGAATAGCCCTGCTGCCTGTGGATATCTCAATGGGGCAAATAATAAAACTGGTACAAACATATTTACAGTAAAGGAAAATTTGCAAAAACAATGAAGAATAAACTAGCTGTGAATAGATTTAGGCTAGAAGTTAGAAAAAGTTTCCTACCAGCTGGAAAAGTGAGATTATGGATCAGGCTTCCCATAGGAGAAAAAAAACCTGTTTCTCGAGTAGAAACCGTTAAGTTTGTGACACTGTGTATGCGTATATACCCATGATTTGTGATGATGTGCTCACTCCATGCTTCCTAACTTGAATCGCAGGTAGGTTGCTTGTATGTAACCTTATATAAAGTAAAATAAAAATCAGAGTCTTCCAGCTCTTTTGCTTTCTCATCCACAATCCCACACAAAACCATAAGGATTAGATAACATCTTTTATTGTTTACTATTGCAGTGATTTCTATAGCTTAACCAAGATTTGGGCTCCCTTGTGTAAACAGAAAGTGATTAAAGAACTTGCAATAAATAATTTGGCACTAATTAAAGTAAGTCAACCATTAAATTAATTTAGAAAATTGCCATTGTATTTTCACTCTTAAGAGTTCTTAATAATTATTTGTCACAGATCAATTTTTGCATTTCAATAGAGAAATAATTAATTACAAATGTATATAACTATTTTGCTGTATTTTACCCTTCTTGATAAACTCTGGCAATTTTGCTTACAAAACTGTTTGAAACCTTGGGTTCAAGCAGCTCTAAAACACTCAAATAGCACTGAATACTTTCCCCTGCTAATGCTGCATTTAAACGGATTGACGACAGAGACTGCTGGATTAAATGTGATAAGGGGCCGGGAAATAGCTCATAGGTTACAGAAATGTCTTTTGCATGGTCTGACGATTTTTGAATGCTTTTTTAAAATTATTTTTTTTTTTCCCCCACTGTATTCTTTCCAGGTGGTTGGGTAATGTGATGCGTACTCAGAAAAATTTGAAATTTTTCAATTCCATGCTCTCTTGTGAATCTCATTGATAGTCTTACCATTTTGTTATTATTGTGGGCAAAGTATTTATATCTGTTGGGTTGTTCCTGTACACATTACTGTGCTATCCACATTACCTTGCAGAAATGTAGAGCTGTGAACAGATAACTGAAAGGCAAAGCATTTGCTACACGGATGTGCTGTTATTTGCTTACTTTGATGTTCTTGCACGTGATAGCTCATCCTTTTGCTTCAAAGGAATACCACTAAATTGTAACTGCAGTAAAGGCCTACAGAAATCTCTACTTGTAGGAAAAATCACACTTTTTTCTATTGCTCTTTTATTCATGTGATGCTTTAAATGTATAAGCCATGTTAATGATAATCTTGCCTGACTCACCTACATATAGGGTTTTTCATGACTAGTGGCTTTTCTAGAATTGTCTTTTAGGAGATTCTGCAGTCTATGCTTTTCTTTCTGAGTGTTTGAATGGAGTGAGATCTGCTCAGAATGTGAAAGTGATATGTTTTGTTCACTTGGACAATATTAGAGCTTTTCCTGCCATTTCTAGCAGGAAAATTTGAGTGATGTTGAGAAAAGTACATTTTAAAAACTTTTTTTTTTAGTGATTTGTATCCTAAGAAAATTAAGTTGGAGTATCTGTGTATAATCCAGTATACTTTTAAGGTTCCACTAAACCCAGCATGATACTTCACCTGCATTTGATTTCGAAGCTACATTGGTAGAACTTCGTATTAAGCCGTTTGATTTTCATTCCAGATGAATGTTTGCATCTTCCATCTTGCTCATGCTTTTGCCGAGCACTCCAGCTTTCAAGATTTTTACCCTAGTGCGCTATAGAATTAATACCACTTCTCTTTCTTTTCTTTCTTTTTTTTTTTTTTCTTTCTTGAATTCTAAATCGGACTGTTGCTATGTGGCTTTACCACAATTTGACCACAATATAACAGGAGTATTCTGAGAGAGCACAGATGTGTTCTTTAAATTGTATAAGTACCAGCTCTTTTGTCAGTCATCCTTTTTGTCACTTCCCCTCTAGCAGCTAAAGCAAAGTTTTATAGTTTCAAGTTACAGATTAGATGTTTTTGCCAAGAATTAATGCATGACACATATTCTTCTCGAGATCTGTATTTCCAGCCACTAGAAGGATTTTTCCCACTGTTTTGTAAGTGCCAAACTCATCCTCCTCCTCCTTTCATTGAAACACTCCAGAAGACAGAATTCAGTTGAAAGGAGGGATTTATGCTTTCCTTTACCGTAAGTAAAGCCAGATTATAAATAGAGACTGAAAGAATAGAATGATGCAACTGCAGAGGAGAAGTAACACTGAGGAGGAAAAATGCTGCATTGGATTTAGGCTTCAGGCTAAGCTGTCCTGCCAGGTGTTACGCAAGATACACTACCACCCTACTCTAGGACAAAAAGAGGCAGCATAAACTTGCCCTTCCTAACAGTGAGTTCACTTCAGCCACAAAACAGTCAGGAAGCCAAGGGCTAGGGGAAGTAAGAAACTGCTCTCATTGTGGGCAAACTATCCATCAATCAAGAAGAGTGTGGAAAGACACTGCTCCAAGCATAAGAATACAAATGTGTTTTCCTCAACTTCATGAGTGAAACATAACATAACTTTTGAAATGTCAGGAGTGGCCATTCACATACCTTGGTTGCACTCTTTTTGCCTTTTAATGGTTACTGCTCACTACAAATAAGGTGGAAAAAAAATTGCTGGATAAGCCACAGTTGCCAGTGGTAAAATGGTGTCAGCGCTGATAATTCTGGAAAATAAATAAATAAATAAATAAATAAATAAAACCCAATCTTTGCTGATGTACTAGTTGTGTACACAGTTTTTTGAGAGAGTTTTGAAAACAGCCCTATATTAACGTGGTATAAAATCATAGCTATGAATCACAGCTTATGCAGAGACAATGTAACTTTTGCTTATCTTAAGAAAATGTATCTTAAAAGAGCAATGATCAAAAACGTGTTGATTAGAGCTGCAGAATACAGTAATTTGGAACAGTGCAAGTCAAGCATCTTGAAGGGTTTGTTTTCTGTTAGAAATTTAAATCTCCTAAAAAGCATTGCCAAGCTGTAATAGGTCCTTTATTCCACAAAAACAAAATTATATGGAAAGCAAATATTGCCCTCCGGCAAAAGTACATTCCAGGTTGCTCAAATGTCTTAAATTGTTCTCTCTTCTCTCCAGTTCCAGCTTCCCTTTTCATCCTCATTGACTTAATTGAGGCAATGACAAAGAGGTGTCTTCAGAAAACAAGAATGCAGTTGTTTCCAGAACAGGGACAGGAGGTATTAATGATCAATTTGCCTTTTACTTTGTGACTTTCCTAACAGTTTAATAGAGAATGTCTGTTAGTGGCCTGAAGTCTTTCATCTCTACCTCCTTCTCTTTGGGAAGGTAATTTTAAAATAGAAATGAAGACTGAATACTGTGAGAAGTCATCCGTGCAGACTGTTTGGGTGTGTGTTACAGATAGCTGTGCCTATCAAAAAGGAGCAAATTCCAACTTTCTCACTGTGAACTCCAGAAACTTTGAAGATCTATTATTAGATACTGAACCATTTGAGAAGAGACAGAGGAAACTCTGTCTGGATAACATCAGGTAAATTTCTGCTTAGGAAATACCAATGAACTTGAGCGTCATAAATGTGTTTATCCAAGGAGATATAGTAGGGTGCAAAGAAATTCTCTAGTGGTGTAATGAACAGCTCTCCACTCCCTTGGTTATTGTGCAAGATAACAACCATTGTCATCCTTTCTTATCAGATGAGAGGAAGATACAACTGTGGCCATGCAAGTTTTCCACTTCTTAATATAACTTAGCCCTGTGGAGAAGCAGCATCCTTCCTTCTTGTGAGCTTCCCTCAGCCAGTAGCTCATCAAACTGTGCCATAGCTCATCAAGAAATTATAGGTTCAACTCAGGAATAATGCAGGCACAGACTCTGTGCAACACAGGAGGTCAGAAAGATGGGCTATACTGGTGCTGATCTCACCCAGCAAGAGGTGAGGGGCTACAAGTGCGGGCATACGTTATCTATTCCTGTATTTTCTTTCCACCTCTGACTGACTGTACACTACATTCTTGTTGAGCTTTTTAGAAAGATTTTGGGATAATTTCTGCCTAAAATATAGTCATCCCTCTTTAATTCAGGGCAAGACTTGTATCGTTTCCATGCTCCTTGGAGGAAGGGGATGAAATCTCCTAGCTCTTGCACGCAGCAGCACCTTGTGCCGCTGCACTGTGCCTGCAGCCTGTGGAGAGCTGCTGCTGGCAGTTGGGAAAAGGGTATATTTCTCAGGAAATCAGAAGCTGATGGTTTGCTCTAAGTACAAACCTCCTAAAAGAAGATTTCTTCTGGAGATTGGGAGGAGAGGATAAGGGAAGATGAGGGGAGTGAAGTGAGTGTGTATGAAGAATGACTAGATGAGCATTTGTTCCTTCTTTGATGATTTTGGAGGCTGGGCAAAGGAAAAATCCTGAGTTTTCTGCATCCATTAAAGCTGTCAGGACAAGCAATATACAGGCTGGAGGGGTCCCTTGGGAGAGTATCCTAGTGTTTCTGAGGGGCTAATATTTGGATTCAGAGGGTATTTTTAATCTGAACATCATTTGTATATTAAAGCTGCTTCAGAGCCCAAGTGGCATCTGGACATTTGCCTCTTCAAATCCACTAGCTACCACCACCATTACAGTGCAGACAGCAGTATGTCTGCCTTGGGGTATAACTTATAATAGGGATTGAAGGTCTGCAGTTGCCAGAAATTGAATTATCAACAGCTAAGCGCGTCTGAAAAAGTGGAAAAATTAAATAGAGATAAATCACAGAGCATTGATGGCTGCCATCCAAGTAGTCTGAAAGAACTAAACAACAAAGCAGCCAAGCTGCTAACCCAAATATATAATTTACCCTTAAATTAACGCTCTACCTGCCCATTAAAAATGTGTTGTTCCAGAGCTTTATACACAGCTAACCAAATTTTCTTCAGTTCTCAAAATAACGGTGGAGGAGAACTGTGTCACTTTCATGAAGTAACTGGAAAAAACACAGGGTCCCTGTGCCAGCACAGGACACCAAGGCTGGGGGGG
>VZRU01013327.1:174409-216989 GCA_013398155.1 Pedionomus torquatus
GGGGGGGGGGCAGGTCGCTCCAAGATGTGCTGCAGCCCTGCTCCCCACTTTCACCCAAGCAGAGCTGGCATATTTTCCCATGCGGGCTCCTGCTCATCTGCACTGCCCTTTCCCAGATGAGCGAGGGAATGCGGGAAAAGGACTCACCATCCTACCCACCTCCAGGGTGGGCTGTACAATGCTCACCGTGGCGTTGGAGGTTGGATTCAGCCCCTCTGCAGGTGCCAGTTGAGCTGAGCCCTAAACATAGACTCAAGGAGACACTATGGTGGGTGAGAATCTGCTAAAAACAGGCAGTATGGTTTCTATGTGTTGCGGCATGCTGCACCAAAATTTTGCATCACAGCCTTTTTGATCTTGCAGCGCTGCTAATCTGGGGCTCTGCAGCAATTGAAAATGTATTCAAAAGGTAGCATTCAGATCCAGACCTGCTTTTAAAGTTAGCCTGCTAGAATAGCATGCCTGATTGCCTATCTGATTTCTTTCCCAATGTGTGAGGGGTTATCTTCCCCAAAAATGCTAGTTTGGCATTAAGTAGAAATGAAGAGCCTTAATAAGTCTTTAGATCCAGTATCCTGCCAGTTGTAGTTCTCCCCTTCTTCATAGTGGATCAGATAGATCACAGTTATCACTGTGTAAGAAATAGTAATCTATGGTAAGGAAAATTTCTAGCTTCTTCATTAACCAAACACTGATAATACACTGGAAAGCATAAGAAGAGTAATTTCATACATTATTAATTCCCTACAGAGGATACAAAATTTAAAAGAGATCTTGTCTTTCTAAGTTTATGTTTCTTAGGTATGGGAATTGAAAAAAATATCCAGTTTACCTATATTTGACTTATACTTGGGTACACATGGGCTAACGAGAACCTGCTTTCTCCCTCCCCAGTCTTAAAGGCTTGTCCCTGAAGGGTGTGCACCGAAGGAAAAAAAAATGCTGTGACTATCGCCTCAAGAAAGACAGACCCTTCGACCAACTGCTGTTCTCCTTTCCACTAACTATAGAGCAGACATACGCAGAAATAGATTCATACATTTGTTATGCATTTAACAATTCTATACATCTCTGTTGACTGATCCAGTAAGCTTGGCTGCCGTCATTTGTATGATTGATGCATTGCTGTGCATCTTGCACCCCTTCTGCAGGTGAGAAATTCATATCTAGAGGATTATCTCACCAATACTTTTTAAAAATGAATTTGTCTGTTGGAAGTGTCTCTAGAAAGTCAAAGATTGAATGGGAATGCAAAGACTTACCTCTACAGGTAGTCCTTTCTCTAGAGCTGGTGTAAAGGGCAGTGACAAAGACTGTCATACACAAGCCAGATTTTTTGACAGGAGGAAATCTTAAGTATCCATCTTTTGTTCATTTGATACCTTCCCGACCTGCACCTTTAGAAAAAATATTTGGTTTGTTTTTCCTGAAAAAAAAAGAGGTTTTGTGCAGTTAAAAGTACATGTTTTTTTTTTTCTAAATAGTTCCCAGATGAGAGAGTACCCTTTCCAGCCAGACACAGCCTTCCCAGGGATATTTTTTTCTCATGAAAGGAAGAATTTCCACAAACTGTATAATGAAAACAGTTATCAGCATGAGTTAAGACTGGACAATACACAGGATGCACATTCCTAAGAATTACTCAGATGTCCCAAAGTCAGTCTGCCTTCAAGAAGAATGAAAATACCAGAAGCACTGAATACTGAGATGGAGAAACCTGTGGCTCCTTACTCAATGGCTCTGGCTTACATTGCCTGAAATTCCAGGTCAGCATTAGCAGGGAACTGCTATGAAAGATAGTTGCTTTTAAAGCCCCTTGCTAAATACGGTCACTATATTATAGTGGTTGTGTTGAAAGTTCTGGGGAACAGCAAGGGAAGTGAGATGAGAAGTAAGTAACAAAAAAGGATTGCGAGGGGGGTAGAAGATCTAGAGATTCCTAAAAATTAATTTATCTCAAAAAAACCCCAAAGGAAATACCTTTCTTTTATGAATACAGCCCTGAAAATAATAATACCTATCTGTGTAGAAGTAAAAAGAGAAAGGGGGTGGAGTCCAGCATACAGGGCAACCTCTCGAGCAGCAGCTAAGAGACCCTGGTTCTATTCTTGGCATTTTATTCTTTTGCACTTCTCTGAGTTTGCCAGATAGTAAGATCTCTGCAGCAGATTAGTAGCTGCAGGAGCTGCATGATTTATAGAGCAGCAATGTGACTGCCATTTCTCACCTGGGTTGCATCTCTATACTGTCATAATTTTTGAAATTATAATGTCTTGCAGTTTGCTTAAACTCAGTGTCAGATATGTGCATGTACCTACATAGCAACACAGAACCCAACTGCCACAATTATCTTTACCTTCAACTCTCAGGATGTGTTTGTCAATTAGAATGGGCAACGATATCGCAATTTTTGTGTTGAGAAGTCAGTTATTTCAGAGGCATTCACAGTACAAAAAGAATTTAAACACTCCCTGCAAGACTCCTTATCTTTTTCCAGCATGAATTTTCTTTGTGTTACCCAGCTATCTGCGAGCCTTCGGCAAGATCCTCCTGGAAGTTCTCACTCTCCTTTCCCCCCCTAATCTTGAATATGGTGAATAACATTGAGTCATCTGTACACATGCCCAGTTCTCTGATTTTTCACTCTTTCTCTGGTTGTTCATTATTAGTTGAAACTGAATGCTGGGATTCAAATCACCACATTTTTGAGGTTTATAATGCAGAGGTTTAAATCTGAGTCAGTGTCCCTGAGCTCCCTTTGCAGTTTGTGGAGAGGAATAAACAGTTGTAGGACATGATTCATCCCATCTTAAACTAGATTTGTGAAACAGGTCAGATGAATCATATCTTAGAAGACCTCTACAGACATAAGTTTGCTTAAGCATGAAAGTGTAACAGCCTAGTGTCAGATCTGGACAAAAAGAAAAAGTAAGCCTATGCATCCTGATTCTTGGAGGAGTGAGAAAGGATGATGGATGATGATTACCATAACCCAGATAACACCCCACATATAGGTTGGCATGAGCCAGGACAAGCAATTACACTGGCAGACCTTTGTGGAAGGAACAAAGAGCATCCCCGCTGCCTGCTCTTGCTACCTCTGTTCCCACACAGGAGGAGTAACTCACTGGTCCATGTGAAGACTATATCCAAAAAAGGAGGAGAAGGAGAAAAAGTTGATTGAAACTGGATCTGAGAGCTGCTCAAGCCTGCCTCATGGGTGCTAGCGCTGACATGGGAGAACATAAAACTTCTGAGGAAAAGGATGGTAGTGTTTGCAGAAGTATGTGTTGTGGATAATTCTCATGTCCAGAGCAAAAGATGTTGTATTCTGGACAGCTCAGAGTTATTCTTGCCTGGAGCTTGGAAATATTCTTTCCTTCTTTGTTTTATTACCTTTGACTTTGCAATGTTTTTGTCCTTGAATTACTACAAAGCAGAGACACTATCAGCCTCTCTGTGTTACCTCAGAGGGCATGGAGCAGAATATTTGCTGAGGTGTTTTCATGGTAATACCAAAGCTTATTACAAATGTAATTCTTCACACTGGAGGTTTTTATTTTGGGGGGTTTGAAATGGTAAGCAGTTATATTCAGAAAATGCATGCTCTTTTCAGGAAGCGTAGCCAATGGGAGAGTTGTTTTGCCATCACATAATGATTCTTTTGTATTAAAGTTTGGCCATGAATTGAAATGTGTGAAATAGCTAGACAGTGTACGGACAAGCAGTCCTACTGGAAGGGATTATTTTTTTTTTTTTCATGGCAGACTAGGACACACTGTTTGCATTCTGAGTTTTGACTGAAACCTTTGATACTTGGCATAAAATAGCACAGAAGGTCTTAATCTATTTTTAAAAATCAGTAATAGCTGGTGTAATTTAAAAGACTGAAGGCTACAAGCTAGTTCACATCTCTTGACAATTATATCTAGGAGAAGCAATACCCATGCCAAGGACAACCAAGTGGCCCAGCTCAGTTCTGGGCCACAGTGGGAACTGGAGTACCATCAGCACTGAGCTATTTCAGTCCAAAAGCAGGCTAATTGGATTTGGATGTTCATTACTCTGGTAACTTAAAAGAAAAAAAAGTCTGTTCTACAGATATTATGTCTCTATGAGTACCTGTAATTAAGGTAGCTTTGTTTTAGCAAACCTGTGACTTTCTGAGAAGCTTGTGTTGATTCTCTACAATGGGAATGTGAGGGCTTCTTTTTTATTTATTTTGTAAGGTGAAGAAATTAGACTTTCACTTTAAAAAAATAATATCAGGCAGGCTGAGGGAAGCGAGATGTAAGGTGTGGAAAAATATAAGCAAGGTAGCTAATTTGAAACTAAATTGAATTTGGTAATGTTTGGGTAGCTTGGAGAAAATATTTTGAATAAATAAATTACACTTGCTTCTGAACAAGTAAGCTCTTCATATAGAAAAGAAATTCTGCGAGTCAAGTGGGTAACAGCTCAAAAGGAATGCTGGTGCATGTTTTAGCCAGGATAAATATCTAATCAAATATTCTGAAGGAGGAGGCTGCCAGCAAAAGATAGCTGGGCCTTTTTTCCCTCACTGGCACTCTTTCTCATGCACATATTGTCCTTGATTATCAAATTATACAAGTGATTTGATATCTTAAACTTCTGAGCTACACAACCCAAAACACATTGGGAATCTTCAATTCCAGAGCTGAGAAACTGGAAACAAATGATAGCTCCATATACTTAAAAGAACTATACCAATTTAAATCAGTTGAGGATTCAGCATCTTTTCTAGGAAGACTCATGCTCTTAGCTTGCTCTGACGTACATTTTCATTTTGTCATCTGGTAAAAGCCTTGCTGACTTATCTTCTTTAATAGCTTGACTCTGCATTACTTCCGAAAACCTCTTTACTTGAGGTTCATTCCTGATGGAAAGTGTCAATATGAGGACACTGTAATGTATGTGTCACATATATGCCATATATTTTGAGATTTTAAATGAGATACAAGTCTTAGTGTATAGAAAAGCCACTGTAAGGAGTAAATATCACCCAAGAAGAAAATGAAGCACATCTGCAATTCACAAAATATAGTAATGAAATTTAATATAAAATTTGTTCACCAGGGAGCAAGAGGAAAATACATCTGAAAGTGGAATGAGGGTATTCTAAACTATCTTCTGTTCTCTCCATAAATGATGAATCTTCAGTTGCTCACCATGAGCAATTCTGTCCCCATGAGGCAGAGGGATTCTACCTGGACCTGTCTTGTTGTTTCTGGTCTTTGTGGAAGGAAGAAAACATACTTAGCTGTGAATAGGATCAAGGCTGCCTTCCTCAATCTTCAAAAAGAGATCTAAGAAAGAGATCTGAGATTTCCACTGCAAACAAAGATTTTTTTTTTTTTTTTTTTTTTTTCAAAGNGTTTTTTTTTTTTTTTTTTTTTTTTTTTTTTTTTTTTTTTGCCAGATACCAGCCTCAGAGTGAAACTGGTGTGGCCATGTTGTTTTCCCACCATTTCTCTACAGAGCTGCAAGTAGGCCTATGCAGCTGCCAAAATCTTACTTCCTTTCAACCTATGTGAGGGCACATCCAGTAGATACTAGAGATGATGACAAAAGGGGTTCCAAAAGCACTTCCTCAGTGGGGTAAAACCAAAATCTTCCCATAGCAACAAGAGAGGATATCAGTGGACTTTGTCACTCTGCAGTTAGAGACCCGGGTGATGAGCATCAAGACTAAGGAGGAGGTGGCATCTAATTTCCAGCAAGCATATGAAGAAATTTTGCATGTATATATTTATATATTATTATTTATTTATTATTAATTTATTATTATTTATATATATATATTATTTATATATTTATATTTCTAAAAATATAAAGCCTCCCCAGTGAAGAATCTGGAGGAAATTTTACCCACAGAAAGCTGAGATAACCTTTCTCACTCTGGGAGCTGCTGATGGATGCCACTGCTCTTGTCCTGCTGCCACCACTTCCTAAGGTTACTTTTTTGACAAGTTGATGGCAGTTTATTTCTTTTCCAGCCCTGTGCCTGCTGAACAGAAAATATCAAATATTATACAGAAAAAGACTACTTGCACGTGTGAGAAACCCAGAGCATGCTGTGTCTTTTAGAATTGTGCTGAATGGTAGCATATTTAAATAACATCCTGCAATGGTGCAATTAGCAGTCATGCATGGGCATTTCTGTTGTTTTACAAGGACTACCTCCTTTTTGTACTGCTGTTATGTCCCAGTGCTCTGGCAAGTTGATCATGAAGTGGGTCAGGGAGCTGTCCTGTGACGAGCTGGTATTTTGGCAGTAATGGGAGCTGTTGGTAGTGATGGAAATGAAACACTGATCTTACTCTGCAATTTTGCTTGATTAACTAGCGTACCAGAGCTACTGGGGTGTTTGTTGAATTTAACAAGTTGAAGGATTATTAGACTAGGCCATACACTTCTCCTGAGAAAGCATAAATAGCTAAGCCAGGCTGCTCAGTTTCTGAGAGCAAGTTTCTTTTTTATTTCACTCTTCTACCTCTGAGAGAGTAAGCATCTCTCAGAAAGCTGAAGTCTTTTTTCCCTGTTTCTCTTAGTACAATAGGTTAAAGCTACATGGTTAAGAAATGGCGCCCTGAAATGCCTTTTTTTTACAATAGCTCTTTGAGTGGATGATGTTCAAAGCACCTTGAGGAAGGAAAAAAGCATGGATTACTAGTATTTACCTAATGCAAATTTCTGTTTATGTCATGAGCACTAATGCAAAGATCTTTTTTCACTGAATAGGCGGGATGATGACACACAGAGGCTGTTTGCAAAGGCTAACATTAGGCACAGGAAACTAATCTCCTTAGACTGCCTTTAAAGTTAGTGACACTAGAATGTATGACTCAGAGAAGGAGCAGCTGAATTTAGGCACTCTCACTTGCCTGCTGGAAGGTCATAGATGAACTAGTTTTTAAGTAAAATTGTGAGTCTATCTTTTGATGATCATACCCAAACTGTATGTTTTTAAATATGCTCACTATTTTGATCCGTGGCAGTGCACTCACACACTTTGCCAGATGGATGTTTTCCATCTGTCTTTTTCTTCGATGGTCTATCACAAGCATCAGCTTGAACAGTAAATCTGTGATAGAGTTAACAATAGTTTATTATTTCTGTTAATAGTCTATGAAAAAACAGTGATCTGAAAAAGTGCCACAAAATTATTCAGACTAATAAAGGACAGAGGAGAATACTGTGAGAAACTTGTACGATGCACAACAGGCAACACCCAGCATTCTGGCCCACAGTCACATACATAAAATAATTTGAAGGTTTAAAATCCAAAGTTCTTCAAATAGTCACCATTACCACAGCTGGAATTCAGGGTCAACCAGTACCATAGGTATGATTGCTCATACTAGGATATTCTGTGGATTAATCAATTTAAAATTTAATTTCTGTGAATCTTGGCTGTAGAATGGAGGAGATTCTGGAGTGCTTGCACTGTAGAACCGAGAGAAGTCATGAAGTGCACAAGGGCAGGAGCACAGCATAAATAGTAGGTGCTGTGCTTGCTGCATTTATGATGACTGTCTCATAATTCAGCTCAATATACAATTGGCTGGTACACACCTTATTTACCTGTGGGTTTTTGTTTGTTTTGGTTTTCCTAGAAGTTCTTTTAAATTAAGCATTTTACAATCCTAAATAGCATTCAATCTTCTGTAATCATGTGTGTCACAGCAAAACTTGAATCCCAGCCCTTTTGTTAAACCCAGAGAATGTAAGAAAATTCTATTAACAGGAGTCATGTTTTGTCAATGATGGCTTGTGTGCTTCCACACATACCCACTTTGTAGACTGATAAACCCCAGGTTTATGTTGGGAGCCTAGAAGCATTTTTCACAGAATGATATGGGGTTGGGAGGGACCTCTGAAGATCAGCTAGACCAAACCCCCTGCAAAACCAGATTATCCTAGAGCAGGTTGCACACAGATACGTCAAGGTGGGGTTTGAACACCTCCAGAGATGGAGACTCCATCAGCAATCTTGGCAGCCCTCTTCCAGAACCGCCACCCTCAAAGTGAAGAAGTTCCTCTTCATGTTTAGATGAAACTTCTTATGTATAAGTTTGTGTCCATTTCCCCTGGTCCTCTCACTTGGCATCATTGAAAAAAGACTGGTCCCTTCTTCTTGACACCTACCCTTTAAGTTTGTAGGTGTTGATCAGATCCCCTCTCACTCTTCTCCAGAATAAAAAGACCTTCCCAGGTGGAAACTTCTAAGTGCAGTTTTCACTAACAGTGTTGGCATGTAATGGCTACAGTTTTGAGCTCAGCTGGTCAGAATTTCTGGAAGTTCATTCCCCTCCCTTGGCAGCCGTGTTTTGATTGAGAGTGGCGTTTGTTTTGGCTGGAAGATGTGTAAGCAGATGAGAAGAGATTGCTGAGAAAGATGAGTTGATTCCAGGACACTACACTTTGGGGAGAGGACCACAGGAGAAGGGAGAGACCAAGCTTGTCTCTGAAGACTGAACTAGCCAAAGCCACTGTTTGACCTAGCCAAAGCAAGGACATTCCAGTGATATCAGGGAAGGAGACTCCAGTCAGTACTTTATGGCTTCTCCTCCCCACAGTTCGTGCTTTTTCTCCCCTAGGATTTGCTCCACTTCATTTCCACGTTGCTGACAGAGCTTCTCCAGCTCTGTAACGCAGCATCTATCAGATGGTAGATATTTTTCTCATTAAGAACACTTTCTGATAAACAACACCTCTGTTACACTGTTGTGGTCCTCAGAAGCATACTCAGTTCCTTCATGAGCCAGACAACGTTTCTCCTTGCTGGTGTGCAGGTGCCAAAGTATAATTCTCAGGCAGATCAGCAGATGACAGGACAAATTCCTTGGTACTCCTGTGGACATACGGCAACCAGAGAACAATGCACCTGTGTGGAGCTTTTCCAACATTTTTTCCAGCATGAACATGTGACTACTGAGCATGATTTTTTATTATCTTGTCTAGGAACCATTCTCTGTGCCTTGCTGGAGAATTGTTCTTGCTGGTATCTTCAGATGCTGAATAGGCAGGTGGCAAATGGGAACAGTCAAAGCAATTCTATCTGTAGTCCCCTTTCCAACAAGAACTATGAGTTCTGACCTTCCTGCCATGCTGGGAAGAGTTGCAGCTTTCCCTAAAATGGATCCCCTGCTTTTGTTTCTAATATGAAAGAAAAAAGTGAAAACATGATGGAAAACTGCTTTGGCATAAGTATTAAAAGTTGACTCTGACTTATGATTTCTGCTGGTGGTGCTGTAGCTGTCCATAATAACTTCAAGACAATGAGTTAGAGCTGAACGCATTAAAAATGTAGTTAGTAGACGACCTCCATCTCGTCTTAATCTGATCTAAATCAAACCTACATCACATATATTACAGGCTGGAGAGCTGGGCAGAGAGGAACCTGATGGAATTCAACAAGGGCAAGCGTAGGGTCCTGCACCTGGTAAGGAATAATCTCATGCACCAGTGCAGGTTGGGGGCTGACTTGCCGAAGAACAGCTCTGAGGAAAAAGAACTGGGAGTCCTGATGGACAACAGGATGACCATGAGCCAGCAATGTGCCCTTGTGGCCAAGAAAGCCAATGGCATCCTGGGTTTCATCAAGAAGAGTGTGACCAGCAGCTCGAGGAAGGTTATCCTGCCCCTCTATTCTGCCCTGGTGAGGCCCCATCTAGAGTACTGTGTCAAGTTCTGGGCTACCCAGTTCAAGGACAGGAAACTGCTAGAGAGGGTACAGCAGAGGACCACAAAGATGATTAGGGGCCCAGAGCATCTCTCTTACAAGGAACAGCTAAGCAACTTGGGTCTTTTTAGTCTGAAGAGTGAGGGGGGATCTGATCAACACCTATAGATCTTAAAGGGTAGGTGTCAAGAGGAAGGGGCCAGTCTCTATGTAGTGGTGCCCAGTGAGAGGACAAGAGGAAATGGGCACAAACTTGTACATAAGAAGTTTCATCTAAACATGAAGAGGAACTTTCTCACTTTGAGGGTGGCAGAGCACCGGAACAGGCTGCCCAGAGAGGTAGTGGAGTCTCCATCTCTGGAGGCATTCAAACCCTGCCTGGACATGTCTCTGTGCAACCTGCTCCAGGATGATCTACTTTTGCAGGGGTGTTGGTCTAGCTGATCTCCAGAGGTCCCTTCCAACCCTGTATCATTCTTTAATTCTTTGATAATCTTTGCAGGACCCCAAACATTTCGTTTTACTGTGTTTAGCTGATCAGTGAATATCTCATAAGTTACAGTCCCTGATCATTCACTGCAGTATATGTCCATTATTTTTGTTTCTGAATTTTCCTTCCACAGTTGACCAAAATTTCCCGTTTCATACTTTTCATGCCTCTGTGATGTAGACACAGAAGGTGCAACCAGAGTCAACCGGCCTGGCCTGAAAAGCAAGGGAATGGAACTCTAGATGTTAAAAAGAAGAAGCAGATGGACAGAAATGGGAAAGTTGACCCAAAGGGGGAAACATAGGGGAATGTGAGCACTCTGAGGCTGTGTCAGACTCTCCTAATTTTACGGCTTCTCTGGGTTCCTGTGGGGCTCAAGGTGACTGTCCTTCAGGTCCTCTGACTGCAGGTACCACAACCAAGGGAGGGGAGGACGCACAGTGAAGGAACAGGCACTGAACTGTACAGGTGCTCAGCGTGGTTGTGTGTGGTCAGCCAGCATAGTCCTGAAGGATTCATATGGCCTGATTGAGGAGTAGACTGAAAAACATCATACTAGCTTCACTGTTTCTGAAAAGATGATACACCAGACAGATACATGTTTGAAAGAAAGCAATTAGGCAAAGCAGCAACGGTAGCACCATCATATACATATCTATTCAGATATGAGTAATAGCATCAGTAACTCTAGCTGTCTTTTGGGAAATTATGCTCCTTTTATATTTTATTACCTAATAATTTTCTGACAACTGAGTCATCAAATTACAATAAAATAATAGTGAAATATTTTTAACAGTGAATATTTTAGCCAGTGTCTAACAATTATGTACTCCCTTGCTTTCATTGGAAAGATTATTTAGGTAAGAACAAGGAACATATCCACTGAAGAAAGAAATATGGGCATGTCTGTCATTCTAGAAGAACATGAAAGCAAGGGTAGGTATAGGAGAAGAAGAGAGAAAATGGAATAGAATTAGAAAATAGAGTATTTAAGTAGCATTAGCTGCAGATATTCTACATGTAGATTCTGTTCCCTATTTTTGTTCTTAATGTGCGCGGTCAGCCACGCTGTTCTTAATGGCAGCAAATCAAAGGAAGTTAGTTTTGAGCCCGTTATTAAACTCAAAAGCATGAGTATATTGTCAATTATTAGGTACCTGAATAATTTGAAGTATAGTGGCAGACAAACCCAAAAGGTAGGAAGTAGCGTATCTAAATATTACTTTTGTCATATATTTCCATTTGTTTAATGTTACTGCATGTATTTATTCTTTTTGTTTATACCTATCCCATACAAAAAACTTTTTGCCATCATTATTTCTGAAAAGTCACATTGCTAGTTCAAGTTCAGGGCTGGTCATTTGCTCACATTATTAAACACTGTTTTTTCTTAATTGAGTAATTTAAAAAAAATATTTACTTAGTACATTTGTGCATGCCTTGAAATATTCTAAAACCTAAGAATTTTCCTTAGCTTTTAGATGTGTAACTCTTCAGTACTCTGTGAAAAAAAAATGAAATACTGGGGGAATGGGTTGAAGAAGAAATTGGGTTTCTCTTCAGGGCCCTGCCATCGAGTCAGCACATGACCTGGAGCCGTGTTTTGGCACCCTTTCTCCAGTGGAAGGCCAACTCAGTTGGCATAGCACTCACACCAGTGAGGCTGCCTCCCTGGCAAAGAGCCACCACACACGAATAAGCATGAACAAGGACTTTGGCCATTAATGTTTCTGCCCCATGAACAAAAAGAAGTTCAAGGTCTGATTTGTTTGTTTTACTTTCCAAAGCATGTTCTGATCTTTTGAGGACAAGTGCTCTACAAATACCAAACATGATGACATGCTTCCCAAGTAAGCAAGTAAATAAGCTTCATAATGATAGCCTTGGCATGGTATGCCATTAATGTGGGCACTGCACAGTCATAACAAAGGGCAGAAGTTGCTCTGCAATACAACAAAATTAAGGGAGGAGAAATCAAACAGACATAGCAAAAAGTCAATACCCAGGAATGATGGGATTGTACTGATGAGCCTGAAAAGCACTCCCCTTGGCATGCTGGTTATCTAACCACCATTGTAGTTGCCAATGCAGAAAAGGACAATTTCAAGGTCAGATGAGGGGAAACATCAAAATTTAGCCCAATGAATGTTGTCAGGGGCCTGCTATCCATGCACATGCAGTGTCGTTAGCAAAATCTAGGAGAGTCAACAATGTTTCCACAGTCCATACAGGTGATGAAAAAGTCGTTGGACCATGAACTATGCCACAAAATGTTGCAGCTAATAAAAAGTCTAATGCTTTCTGTACCAAGCTTAATATTTTGTCTTAAAAATAACTCCTCCACTGCAGTGTGACTGGCCACTTCTTGGCCTCCCAAGAAGCTGATCATGCTTTCCCTAATCTCTTTCCTTAATGAGCTGCCTGGAGAAGCAGAGTAGCAACAGAGTCACCATAAAAAGCTTCACATAGGTCTTTACTCCATTCATTGTCACACTAGTTACTACTAAGCTAGTACAACCAGGTTTTGTGCATCTGAGAAATTACAGTGCAATTCATGTTGTTTTATAGAGCTGCTAGGCCCCAAGAGAAATTACCTGAACAACTCTTTTCTTTTCCAGGAGCTCATAATTTTTGAATTTCCTTACCACCTCCAAATGCAGGACATCAGTGAAATCAAGCGAAATTGCAGACCTCCTAAAGGTCTATAGGGAGCTCAAGAAATTGTCCAGTTATTCATGGGTCACTGTCCTTGAAATGGTATGGCTTTACAGCCTTTAAAAAAAAATATGTATTTACAGTATTTTAAAACTGGTATCTAAGGTTGGATTTGGTTTTTGTGGGTTCTTTTTTCTTTTTTTTTTCTTTTTTCTTTTTTCTTTTTTTTTTTCTTTTTTCTGTTTTTAGCAGAAAGGCTACTAAGTAATTTATATAAATTCACTAAGACAATTTCAGCAGACTAATACCGTCTGGGTTCAAAAGGACTATTAAAGCCCTGTATTGTGTAAAATTGAGGGGAACTGAAGGAACTGTTCTCCTGTAAAGGATTTTAATGAGAGCTGCGATTGTCTTTTGTTATTTAGCTTGCTGTTGTGCCTGCAGGCCTTCCTAAACTCTTATTTTACAGACACACTATAAAGAAGGATTATAGCTCACAGCCTCAGTTGTGACAGGATGAAACAGTTTGTTGAACATCCCTGATGGACCAGGGAAAAGAGTAACAGGAAAGGTCTCTTATTACAGCCTGTGTTGGAACCTGTTTACCCAAATAGTTTAATGTGCTTGTCAAAAAGGCTGGCTTTAGCGTGTGTTAAGCACTGTATGTCTTCAAGTTTCCTTTCTTTTAAAGGCTGTTTCTTTCATAGGGAGAGGTGGGAGAAGCCATGTGCAAGGAAGGGGGTAGCTGTTCCTCCTCAGGGAACACAGGGGAGCAACCCCCAGGCTGCGAGGTGGGAGCACAGAGAGGAGTGGGGAAAATGCAACAAGGACCTGGAGCCCCAGTCCTCAGCTGTGGTGGCCAAAACTGTACTAGGAACTAGGTATCTGTGCAGAGTTTGCCACAGCTCAGGAAATCAGGGAATTTGTTGAAATCAAACCAGATGGCAACCATCCTGCAAGTAAGCAAGAGGAGCTGTGTACAGCCTTCGCCTTTCTTTCTTCTGGGCTTAGTGACTGGAGGTTGCTCAGTACTGTCTGGCTTTCTAGAGTTGAAACACCTTTTGATCTTTCTTGGAAAATTCAGTTTATGGAAGAGGTTCAGGCAAATTCACCTTCAAGTTCTAGTGTAACGAGTCTGGCTGGTGTGGAGTTGATGACCAGAAGAGAGAATAACATCTGCGCCAGAGACTTAGATTTTCTTGCCCGTGCTGAAGCAAATCAAAACCCTGGCATGCAATGTGTATACTTTCTAAAAGGCTAGAACAGTGATGACAATTATCTCTTTTCCCCTTTTGCAGAGTTTCTAAAGAATTTGGATTGTTTGTGTGCTACTGCTGTTGCAGGGGGACACTGCTTGTTTTCACTTCATATAGCCCTGGTCATGGTTGTCATGCGAGGCAAAGCAGTGCTGTGAGAGTCAGGGGGTAAAAGCTGAGTAACTGCATCAGAGGGATAATTTTCAGACCTGGTGGGTTTAAAGTTATTGGGAGAAATGAGTAACCTTTTTTATTTTAATTAACTAATTTTGTGGTGTTCTACTGAAGAACCGTGGGTGACTAATGCTTTGGACAAAGGATGCTTTTGTTAGAGACATGTTTTCTTGGAAATAAAAACATATCAGTGTTAAATATGTTTTTAGACACTGACACTCTGGCTCTTGACCTACATCAGCAGCATAGGCAAGATGCCGCCCACAGTATCCATGTCAGGGCTGATCCTCTCAAATCATACCACGATTGATGGAGCCAAGGGGCAGCACAACTGTTCCCCACATTCAAAAGGCATTTATGTGGCTGGTTGTTGTTATTAGGTGACCTGGACACCAAGTATCCATGGCTGCCCACCAGAGCCATGGCATCACTTAAGATGCTGTGCTTCCTATCGATGATCGGATGAGTTGCCATATGGGCACGCTGTTGCCCATCTTTCCTACTGCCTCAATAAAGCTTTGTTTCATAACACATTGTCAGACTCCATCACTGTTCAGACCTCAGACACTCAGCAGACAATGTGGAAAAAACACAGGGCTGCATGTTTGGCATTGAAAACGCAGGGAAACATTGTGGTCCCCAACATAGATTATCCTCTCCCTGTTTGATTTCCAGCTGCCGTGTCTTGACCAGCTCTGTGCTGAAGAGCTGTAGCCCTTCTTCCTAAATGGTAGCAGTAGAAAAACTGTAGGACTGGGGTATATTTGTTCCATTTGATACCCTTCTTCACCTCCTGGCAGCAGCACTTCTCATATTTGCTCTGTGAAGAATCAATAGTTTAAAAATAGAAATGAAGGAAGGAAGGAGAGAGAAGGAACCTTCTGAGGCCAGCGTCACCCATGATTTTCGAAAGCCTGTTTTATTTTTAGAATCTTTACTTTTCTGGTGACATTATCACAGAAGTCGTTGCTGATGTCTATAAGTGTATTTTTATATAATTGTAACTGACTTAACTCTGTTTTTGTTCATCTCCTCTTCTCTGCCAGTGGAGTTTTTATACTGTGATTTGGCTTCCATGAAGTCTATACGGCAATTTGTGCAGCGGTTTAGAGCAAAGAATTGTCCACTCCATGTCCTGGTGAATAATGGTGAGTTTTGTTTTTTTCTTCATGTAGCTTTTGTCTATCACTTCACATTTCAAATCAATTATCTGAACCATATGGCAGGTTACAATATGGCTGCATTAACCTGGATGTCTTTCAAGGAGTTAAATTGCATTTTTTGAACAGATTGTCAGCTGAGCAGACTGAACACTTCAGTACCACACCTGATTATGGTGTAATTGCAAGTCGTGTTCCTTTGCTGAGTTTTTATCTCTCCAGCACTAAAAATCATGGCACTGCACAAGAATCGGAACATCCCTAATTTAAAAAGAACAAAATTTAAAAAATGGAAAGGAAATCTGTACTTTATGCTTCTAGAAAACCTGTTCTTTCACCTTTATTTACTTTCTCTCCCCTTATACGCTCCCTGCATGAACACATGCTTTTACTGTGGCTGCCTGGTGAGCTGGATTGGGGCATAATCCACCTGAAATATAATCTAGCAAATTATCCAGTGACCCCAGAGCAGTCACTGCTTAGATCAAGGTGCTGCTGGAAAGTTGTCCATAAAGCTGTGTCCTCAGTGGTCAGAAAACAAATTAAAAGGCCAATATTTATCTTGCATTCATACAATTATCAAATAAATCTCATTACTCTGAGGGATTTTAACTTTTGTTATTCACATACTTGCTGTCTAATTTTGTTTTATAGCCACAGTATTTTTGGAAACCATCCCATGCAATAATTTTCCTCCAAAAACTCTGCATATTCTGCATGCACTTTCCTAAAGAGGAATTTTCACCTGTCTATTTAATGAGGGAAAAAACCCGCCAGCAACAATTTAGGCTTCTTTTAGAATTTTTCTGCTATTATATGCTGCTGTTCTTGTTCTCCCAATTATTTGCATATATTTTTATTAAGACATCTTGAAAAACTTTTTTCTGTTTTCCTATGCACCCTTCAGTCCTAGCGAGGGCAAACGTGCTGCAAATAAATGGGTTTGTTACATTTGTTAATGCCTGAATGAGATCTCAGTAACACAAGGAAATATTGCAATAAAAATTCAAAAGTATTTTATTTCCTGATTGATATGAAACATTCATGAAATGTTAAATTAGATATTCCTTTTTATTTGATTAGTCAAAAAAGCCTACCATTATTATTTTAATTGTGCAATAATTAGAGGTAGTGGGTATTTAATCCTGGTTACAAAATCTTTCCAGTTTTACATGCCTACTTTTAAAGATGCAGAGTACAAACTGTTACACAGGTGGGAAAAACACTATTCAAAAAAACAACATTTTGTGGAAAAAAGGGGTTTGACATGTATGCATCCATCAGATTTCCCCAGCCCTCCACCGGTTTTCTACACAAGCAAAGCCAGCAGGGACTTGGGGGCAGCTTGGGAGAGAAATGATGAGTCTGAAGCAACAGCACAGCTGGGAAGCCCTCTTGAGTAAAGGATTTTGTTCTGCACTAGCTATTGTTGAAGTAGGATGGATGAAAATTGCAGTTAAATTTGTTAAGAAAGAAAGTTATATGAAAACAGATCTCCTAATGTGCATAATGTAATAAGAGACCAAAGAGTGTAGGCCCAAAACTTCTTTGAGGAAAGAAGCTTGACACTAATATTTGCCTGAATCAGTCTATATTTTTTTTGACCTGCAAGAAGGGCATTTGATTTCACTTACACTTGGTTACTAAATACAGTAGACAAGAGAAATCTGTTGAGAAAATCCCACTAGAAACTACAGTGAAATTGATGGTCAGACTCTGCTTTTTGCTGAACCTTTAACAGATTCACAGAAGTTATCACATCCAAAGCTGTTGTAAAGACTTCCACATAATTAGGTTAGTCTCTGTCCATTACCTGACCAGTCACCAGCCTTCATTTCTGAAAGCTCTTTCCTGCCTTTTTTTATTTTCTTGTTGTTTCCTCTCCTAAATAATCTGTAGCATTTAGTTTTGTTACTAGTTTCATAGTGAAAGCCCACATGATTTCTTGGTAGACAACAGGAAAATGGGCAGACCTAATGGAGAAGAAATGGCTCGGCACAAAAGCTTTGAACAGCTTCTCTTGGCTTTTCATATATTGACTTTTGGGCTAACTGGTAGGCTTTCTCTTTTCTCTTTCCCTTACTCTTTATTTTTTTAGTCATTTTATTTGGCTGTGGTGGTGGGTTTTTTTCACTGCAATGGACTGAGGAGGAAGATTTAGTCCATTGTGGACTGCATGCAGGGTTGGAGGCACTACTCACTCAAAAGCCTCATCACTGTTGCTAACTCCACTGCCTTCACTGCATGAGTCCCTGGACACAAGCTTGGGTGCCTGGAAGAGGACAATGCTTGCAATATTTAAATATCTGATGGGAGTGAATTGTTGGGCATGTTGTCAGTGAGTGTGTAAGCTGTTTGTCAGAAAACTCTATTAGGCAAAGGCATTTTGCATGATCATTTATGCATAGAAGTATCTGAAGGGTGGGTTGAAGGAGGATGGAGCTGGATTCTTTTCAGTGGTTCCCAGTGACAGGACAAGGGGCAACGGTCACAGGCTGGAACACAGGAAGTTCCATTCAAATATGAGAAAAAGCGTCTTTATGGTGAGGGTGACCGAGCCCTGGAACAGGCTGTCCAGGCAGGTTGTGGAGTCCCCTTCTCTGGAGAGTTTCAAGACCCACCTGGNGGGGCATGTTGTCAGTGAGTGTGTATGCTGTTTGTCAGAAAACTCTATTAGACTAGATGATCTCTAGAGGTCCCTTCCAACTCTGACAACTCCATGATTCGTTGATTAGATGTCTTGCAGGACACCACATAATGATATGGTTATTTTTTTCATGCCTCAGTGTACGCATCTAGAATGGTAGGTTTCTTAGTGTCACCCAGTACTTTCTTTGTTACACATCTTGAGACTCTAGCATTTTTCATATGAAGAGTTAGTTTTATTTTGTGGCATATGGAGAAGAGCCTGTGAGCCAGGGCATCTGCACAATGCATTTGTAGGCAATTCTGTGCTTTCAAGAGTGTGGTCCACAGTCTCTTGGGGCTAATGGAAAGTCTCCAAAAGGTCTTAAAAATCAGATTTTGTGTGGGTCCCACAATTTCTTAATCAGAGCATCAGGAACCTAATAAGAATTTTTGTGTCTATTTTCATAGCATTTTATTAAAAAAGACTATCCTTTTATTAAATATCATGTAAAAAAGCCAAGAACTTTTACATCACAATTTTGACACTCTAAATTAGTTTCATTTAATTTCTTTAAATCAAAATCTTTTAAATTGATTAATATAATCACATCTATGTGTTAGTGGTTTTTCCACATCTTATCTCCATGAATATGTATGCTGTATGTACGTGAAAGCATATGGTATTTGTTGTGGGCTTGTGCAAATCTTATGAAACCCCCAAGCATTTCAAGATGAATTGAGGAGGGCTCTAACTTTGTACAGTAATGCAAACTATGAAATAAACATTGAAATATTTTTAAAGACAGTTGATTTGGCATGAATTGCTGTGCTAGGTAAATAATCAATACTACATGTCCGAACTAAGATCATTATGAAATTCAGCAGTTTTCCGGGTCACTGGCGATTTTCTAAGAAAATATATCTCCATCACTTGCCTAGGATCTAGTTGGAAATTAATACTAAAATCCTGAGTTTCAAAGTATTCTCCAAGAGCTAGACATGCAAGTCCCACGGAAATTTCACTAAGGTCTAGATATTCAACTAATTCAGGCACCTTAAGAAGTCTTATATGGACATTTAGGGCGTTCAAAGTGGAGATCAGTGCACTACAACAACTTCTCTTTTTTGTTATAGCTGATTTTAGCATATACATTTAACTTTCTAATTTCTAATTTAAAAGGAAAAATTTGGTTGAATGCACACATTATTTCAGCTGACAAACAAAGGCTTGCTGTTCCATTACTATGCTTTCTGCATCAGTAATGTGCATGCTCAGCTCTTTGTTTTTAAAATAAACAGAACATATTAAAGATGCAAATAGAGTGTTACATAAACATGTTTTAAAAAAAACCACTATAAAGTGCTAGTGCTGAAAAGAGAAGATGCTATAGCACAGAAAAGAAGTTCATTTTTTGGGGGGGGGGAAAGTAAAAATAAACTGAACTATGAGCCACGGAAAGATGGAAGCAGTACAAGCAGTTTAGAAAAGTTAATCTGATAGAAGGTCAGAAGAACGTGTCTTCTACTCCACTAATTAGTAATTTGGTGCCAATTTTGGGGGGTTTGTTTTTGAAAAGAACTTTGTCTTTGTACAGCTGAAAAACTTTTAGCAAATTATAGCATGCACACTAGTGTAGGTATTTAATACATTCATTAAAATGGTATTTCTGTTAAGACACATTAGAAAGTCTGCTACCTTCATGTGGTTACAGAAGGGACAGATAGTAAAACACTTTATAAAATTCCACCAGCACAAGTCACTGTTTCATGCCAGAGACGTTTTTTCTAACTTGAAGTCAGTTATTTTTTCTGTGTGCTAGAAATGTTTCTCAGCATCTTGTAGTTAATCTTTTTGCCTATACATTGTTTACAGTACTTAATAATCCTAAAACCAGGAGATCTAACACCCAAATCACAATATCTTTAGTGATACAGAATACCTACGGATACCAAACATGCACTAACTCATGTCTAACTCATTAATAATGAAATACTAACTAACTTCATTGATGCAGTTCATTGAATGAATTCTAATTTTGGCTACAGGTTAGGAAAGGAAGGGGAGAAAACAAAGAGGACATTTAGTATATTCCTTGGCATGCACATAAGCACAAAAAGACGAATTTAGAGATTTGAGGATATTATTAGCCTATTGTAGACAGATTACAGTTAATATATTTCAGGTTGAAGCCTATCTAAAGCCAATTTAAAATCAAAATTTCTGAACTGGTGACTAATTCAGACATTCATATTTTGTACTTTGTGGATCATCTGAGAAACTAAGTTTCCTGATAAATAAGTCTCTAGAAGCTTCCCTCTTTAGTTCCTAGGGTACAATAAAAAGCTGTGTTGGTGGGTAAGTATGTGAAATATACATTGTGTTATCTACACACAGCTCAGCCACAGGCAGTCCAGCCTTAATCTTTGTAGGGAGTCATTTGAGTAGTCCTATGAATGCTACCATGGTTGATCACATAGGAAGTTAGTCTTGTATTTGAATAATTGCAGCATCAGATCTTCAGAAGAAGTGTGAGACTGGAGGAGGGGTAACAAGTGGATTTATCAAATGTGAACAACTTCATAGGTATCTACCTGTTCACAGGTTTTATTGATTAGTTAGGTTTAACAATAGTTACATTATCACAGGAGTATCTACCAAGTGATTCTGTCCCACTGGATTAGGTAAGAGCCCACTAGCAGCTGCCAGCTACACAGACTATAAAATTAAAAGAAGAGAAACTCCAGTGAAGTGGATGTTCACAGGAGATGGCCTTGAGTGAAAGTTATTAAGAAAGGTTGCTGTTGACTTCAGTGGAACTTGGATTTCATAAAAAAAAAAAAAAGAAGCTTCTTCTACAGCCATACAGGAAGGCTGTAGTGAACTCAGGACCTGATACCTCATGAATCTTGTTCCAGTGTCTTGATGACAGCATCACGTTTCGTCTTCCTCAAAGACAAATTAGACCAATACACAAGCAAAACTGAGATGGAAAAAGTATAGAGGGACAGGGAAAAAGAGAGAAGACAACAAGCAGAAGGGCAGATACCTCTGTATGTAATGGATGATAGATACTAGATGTGGGAGAGCTGGGCTTTTGGGAGATGTTACTAGAAAAGGTAATTTGACGTTGGGGGGGGGGTTGGTATTGGCTCAAAATGGGTATTCCATGGGTAATGGGCAAAACCAGAAGATGGATAAGAACACTAACATGCAGCTTTAATGTGTTCTAAAATGAGAAGATACGCTGGGAGTCATATTTTTTGAAGAAGCTCAGTACATGACAGATACCATTTACTCAGATCTTTTAGAAGTGGCCGTCTTGATAAGAGCAGTGGCTGGAAAGTATGGGGAGGCTGGCTAATCACACACTGCTCTTTACAGGTATTAAGTCGCCTTGGGTACTAGAAGTGACTTGTCTGGGCACTTGTGTCAGAGCCTGACAGTATCCAACCAAAAGAAACCAAGTACTGTGCATTGCCAACATTTGCCTAGTGCCCAGATTTTTAGCAGCAGTCATCAGATAGAGCTTTTATTATACTTGAATAGCATTGTCGTCTGCCAGAATGGTGTGTATCCTATATAAAGATATCAGGTTTCTTACAAAAGGTTTACTTTTATCAGAAGAACTAATAGGTTAGAAGAGTAACTTTAGGCTACTTCTGACTTTCAAACTGTAAGGATTTCATTCATGAAAATCCTGACTTTTGTTTGATACTATCTTTGTCTTTTTAATTATTTCCAAAGCTTTCTCTGTGTCTGTGACATCAAACGCTCTGTAAAAAGGGAAATATCTCAGGCTCCACATGTGCAGGTTCTTGACCCATTTGCTTTTATGTCCTGAATGTGAATGTTTTATCAGTGGAAGACAGATACAAAATTCAGCTATTGATGGATTAGGAAACCCAACTGGTTCCACTTAAGTGTGTGGAACATTTGCCACTGGCTTTTCTGAGAGGCAGGAGCGAGCCATGTTTTATTCCTACCTAATCCTTTCATAGCTTTTAGGTAAAAATACTTTTCATACAAATTGCAAAACAAGATACTTTACTTATAAGTGAACCTCCTATTGAATTAGAAAGCTGTGACTGACTTTCCTATTTTCTGATTGTGAGGGGGATAACTCACCATTGTGCCAACAATGCACTTACTGAGCATATTTTTAGGAAGCAAAGTTTTGTGTTTTTTTTCCAGCCAGATCCAATTATGAATGCTCTGATTTATTTTAGTGTGAAAACAAAACCTCAGCTGTGGATCAGATTTTCTTTTTTTAACTGATGCGTTTTCCAGGGAAATAGCCTGCTCTTTGTGTGTTCCCTTTGTAGCAGCATGACATTGAATAGGAAAGTGGATGTGTTCTTAAGGAGGTATTGCTACATTTTCAGTTTTGTGATGAACCTACCAAGATTTGGATGTTGTTCTCATAGTCCTTGAATGCGGGTTGTCTGCAATTTTTTTTCTTTGTGTATTTCCTTTTTATTTTTTTTCTCTTTACTGATAAACTGACAGTTTGTCTTCAGTGGAAAGATGCATTGCTTTGTCTTCTTTGGCACAGCTAATACAGTCCACCTCTCCCTTGGAGCATTGTAGGTGGGTCTGGGAGTGCTAGCAGTAGACATTACTCAATTTTCAGTTCTTTACTAGGTAGCCAAGCTATTAGTGGTTGGGCTAAGGGTTTCTATGCCAAGCTTTTGCTTAAAGCTAATTATTTAAGTTTTTATAATGCCAGATAAAAGAGTTCATCTGTTTCCAAGAATGATAAGAAAACCTCTTAGGGTGTTTAGGCGTGATTTTTTTTTAATGTCAAAAAATATAGCAAGTTTCTTTAGAAATGTTCTGGTGTTATCACAGTTTGGGATGGGGACTTCAATGCAGGCAAGATGCTGCCTTTATGTCAAAGGCAGATGCACCTTTTGCCATCCATGTAATATTCCCATGCTGAGCTGAGTCAGAAGCCTGTTAAACAGTGCAGTTTGAAACCCATCTTTTGCATTTTAATCACTAAAGATTTTGCCTGTACAAAGCATGTCCTGGGTCAAGACTGAAAAAGTCTTTCTGCTGGAGTCACAACCCCAAGCTGTGGTGGGAAGTACAGCATGCAAGCAAAGGCACCAGCAGCAAGGCTGGGCACCACTGTCCCCTCTGCTGTCTGTGGCTGCCTCTGAGCTGGGAAGGAGATGGGCATTGTGGCTCACTTCAGGCTTCTCCTGTTTTCTCCACTGTTGAGGCTGAGGGCCTGGGTCCTCTATGATTTCTGTGACAAGTTTCTGTTCTATGAAAAGCAGACTATGAGGTGGGGAGAGGTGGGTAGGACGTGATGAGTGTCTTGGTTTTACCTTGATATATAGTTGGAATACAACTGGGACATCATTTCAGCATTTTCAGGAGCAAAAGGTCTTATCATATGTGCCTGGTGAGTTGATGTAGTTGGTGATCTCAATTGGCTAGTGACCACATAGAATCATACCATCATTAGAATTGGAAGGGACCTTGAAGATCATCGCATTCCAACACACGTGCCATGGGCAGGGACACCTCCCACTAGACCAGGTTGTTCTCTGATCCAACCTGGCCTTGAACACTCCACGGATGTGGGGCTCCCACAATTTCTTTGGGCAACCTCTTCCAGTGCCTCACTACCCTTACAGCAAAGAATTTCTTTTTAGTATCTAATCTAAGTCTCCCCTCTATCAATTTACAACCGTTACCCCTTCTCCTATCACTACTCTTCCTGACAAAGAGTCCCTCTCCTGCTCTCCTGTAGGTGCCCTTCAGATACTAGAAGGCTGCTGCAAAGTCTTCCTGGAGCTTTCTCTTCTCCAGGCTGAACAGCCCCAGCTCCCTCAGCCTGTTTTCATAGGAGAGGTGCTCCATCCCTCTGATCATCTTTGTGGGCCTCTGCTGGACCCATTCCAACAGGTCCATGTAATTTCTATGTTGAGGACTCCAGAGCTGGACACAGTACTCCAGGTGGGGTCTCATGAGCACAGAGTAGAGGGGGAGAATCACCTCCCGTGACCTGCTGGTCACGCTTCTTGGATACAGTTGGATTTCTGGGCTGCCATTGTGCACTGCTGGCTTATGTTGAGCTTCTCATCCATGAGCACTCCCAAGTCCTTCTCCTCACGGCGGCTCTTCAGCCATTCTCTACCCACAAGTATTTGTGCTTGGGATTTCCATATCCCAGATGCAGGACTCTGTACTTGGCTTGGTTGAACTTCATGCTATTTGCATGAGTCCACCCCTCAGGCCTGTTCAGGTCCCTCTGGATGGCATCCCTTCCCTCTAGCATGTCAACCACACCACACAGCCTGGTGTCATCAGCAAACTTGCTGAAGGTGCATTCTATCCCACTGTCCATGTCTTCAACAAAGCTGTTGGTCCCAGTACGTAACCCTGAGGAACACCACTTGTCACTGGCTTCCACTTAGACATTGAACCATTGACCATAATCCTTTGAATGGGATCATCAAAGTTCCTGTTCCACCGAGTGGTCCAAGACTTTCCATAACTCTTTCCCTTTCTTTGTGGAAGGGCTGGCTCTTACATTTTTAGGCATAGTGACAAAACCTGTAGCATGGAAGAGGAAGAAGCCCAATGTTAATGTAGATGAAACAAGACTGTAACTTCCAAGAGGCAGATTTTTACGAGAAGCCTTGGTGTGGAGAACTGAAATTAAAGAGAGGTGATTGAGTCTGGAAGATTATCAAGGAGAGACAGCAGAAGATGGAGTGAAGAGCTGATGTGGGGAAACAGGGCTGTTGTGTGGGAACCATCAGGATGGGGAAAATTTGGCAATACATTTGATTTTGCTAAGTGAAAGACTTTTTTATTTAAAAAAATATTTAAACTATGAATGTAGCAAATATTCTTGTCCAGTATCAGGAAATTCATAGGAGAACAAGTATGAGAGGAGGGAGCTGGGGTGGGTAGTGAGGACAAGGAGAGGAATTACCCATATTTGAACTATAAGAAGAGGTCTCATAGTTTGGAAGTGCTCAGACACCACGTAATTCACAAGAACTGAATCCTTATCTTGAGGACTAGAGACTGTTGTGCAGGAACTGACAACTTTTTCTTGCAGTGAGGGGATTCTTGATTGATGTCTTTTTTTTGTGAATTTACTGATGTTTAACAAAGATGAGATTTTTTTTTCTCCCCAGTGGGGATGTGATTGGAGCCACTCTCTCCAACATGATTGGAACAAATTAATTCTCATCTCCCCCTGCATCACATCTGGTTGATATCAAAGAGAATGGGGAAGTTGGTGGGAGTCTCAGAGCCATGGATCGTGATCCCACAAGGAAACCAGCCTGAGGAATGAGGGAAGGGAGAGCCAGCCAGATACCTACAGGTTGCAGAGTGAGATCTCATGAAATTCAGACACAAAGGAGCTAGAGTGGCTGGGTAAGAAAATTAGGGAGAACAAACTTTGGGGAAGGAAGCAGAGAGGCAGATGAAGCTGATATGCATGTCTGGGGCTGAGCCTCTCCCCTCCTTCCTGCACACATGCTGTTCCTTGATACGATCAGTGTTGGATCACCAGATTTTGGGGGGAGAGGAGGGAGAGGAGCACAGCCCAGGGCTTTGGCTGGAAAGCAACACACTTTTCTCGGTTTTGGCAGGGCTGGCACAGGGAGTTGTTAGGAAGCCAGCAAGCCAAAATGGCAACGAGTGGCACAGAGCCCCTTGCAAAGGAGCAGGAGATGGGAGTTCACTAGTGAACTTGCTCAGTTCTGGCAGACTCCTGTGCAGGACTTTGTTCAAGGAAGAGGCAGGAGAGGCTGAACCCACTGGAGATGGCTTTCCTCTGCAGCCCAGGGCTCGGTCCTGATACTACCCTGCTCTCAGCAGCTGTTTATCAAACTGGTTTTCATGATGTCCAGTCCCCTTCAGGGAAGATCCATGCAGGACACTGTCTCACCACTGATGTGAGACAGGCTGACAGCAGATGTCCTTACATCTCCCCAAGGGGAGATGCAAGACAACTAGAGTACATACTGCATTGGTGTGGACTCTGGGTGTCATCTATGTGTCATCATTATACCATGGGATAATATTCCTTGTTTTGCTTCTTTGTCATCACAGTTTACTTTAGAAAACTGCATATACATATATACAGGGCTCCAGAAGATATTAGGAAGTGCAGGAGTCTGACTTACCTCCACCAGTCCCTCTGGGGAGATAGGGAATAGAACTGTAGCATTGGAGAGCTGTACCAAGCTGCATTTGTATTTTTGTGCTTTTATTTAAGGTCCCTTCCAACACAAACCATTCTATGATTCTCTGATTCTTCTTAACTGTTTGGATTTTTGCCTTTTCAGCTTTCACATGTTGTTGATCTGGCTTCTGTGTGTGGTCCTATTTAGACTCACAGCACTTTCCTGGCATACCAGTAGCACTGGGCTCTGTGTTATGGACCTAGTTTAGCAAGCAGTGTTTCACATCAGCGCCTGTAAATTCACTTCTCTGCAGCCCAGATGAGGCATATCTGTAAAAAGCAGTTATGTGGGTATGGTTGTGTCTCCAGTAGGTGCTTCTGGGGGCAATTTTTCTAACAAGCCGTTGCAACTTCTCATTGCTTGCTTGCTAGGGGAGATGCCCAGGTATTCTGGGATAGCATAACCCAACTGAACGAGATGGAATGAGCAGTCTAGTATTGGCAGCCTAGCCTAAGGGTGCTGCTATATGGTTATTGAGATGTTCACTCCACTATAGCTGTCCCTATTCAGGAAAGTGGACTATATTATTCTATAGTTAGTCAGATCCACCCATAGATCTGTTGGTGTATGGGCGTGCAGAGCAGAGTGGATGGGGTTAAGCGAGGTGGGTCAGCTTGTGTGCACTTATGGGATGGAAAATGCTTCTAAGTGAATCAGCTACACTAGATCAAAGCCTGTAAGGAGAAAAGGCTTTGTGCTTTTACTTAGAGTTACTGTCTCTATTAATTTTTCCCCTTGAGAACATTTTTGGTACAGTATGTATCTCTTCATTGTAAATTACAAAAATTGGGCGAATGTGATTACGTAGCTTCGCCTCCTGCTGTGAAGGTGTTACATGCAAGTAAGTTTTTGTGGCTGACCTCTTGCATTTTCTGCCCAGCTTTTGGGCTGCTGGAGATAAAAGGACTTGCATGTGGGGACACTGCCTCCAAACCCCCTCCCATGAGCCTGGCTGAGAAGGAAGACATTTTGTTCTGCATGCGAAAAAGAGATTTTAGTTCTTTATTTTGTAGCAAGCTGGAGAAAACTACCTTTAAAAACCTCAAAGTAACTCACTGTAAATAAATCTGACTGGAATACTTGTATTTTTAAAGCACTCAACATATATTTTATAATGGAGCTGAAGGGTCTTTGCAGTGGGAGGTACAGAAATTACAGCAATGTTTACCATCATCTGCAGTACTGGGAGGCGTGGTACAAATTCTCCTGTATAATCCAATAAAATGTGGTATGCCTGGCCCGTAATATTTACAGCTGTCATAAATTTTTTGGTTGTGCTGTGTGCACGATCAGATCCACTATGCTCTTAAAATCCCCTAAACACCAGTCTATTGATGGATCCCAAGAAACCAAGAGTTTCTTTAGGAACTTTTATAGAAAATCATGATAAATGACTGCCTACAAAGGCAGTTCTCTTGAGACATATTCATTCTTTGAGAGAAAAAAGATAACTATTGCCTAGTCATAGAAGTAAAAAAGGATGGATTTTTTTTTTATTATTCATTATAGCTAATTAAAACATGTATACTTTGAGTATATTACAATAAATGCATAACTGCAGCACATTGGACTATATTACTATATCTATAAGAAGAACAGTTGTTCAGCATAGTTGTACAGCAAAATATTTTTCTTGGTCCAGTTTATTTCTACTCTTGCAAAATCACACAGTTTGGCATTTAGGGAGTTTTCTGCATGCATACTGTCCATCTTTTGCCTGAATTTTTCAGTAACAGCTAATCCATTACAAAGTAAAAGCTCACTTTCAGCTTAATTATTAGTTCATTCTCTAATGCTATGTTGGTATCACTGAAATTTTAAAAAATAAATCATCTGGAAACAATCCAGCTAAATCAGAGGGAAAAAACGTGTAAGAAAGTTGTGTCAGAACTGAGTTGACATTGATCATCTGCCACTATGCCCTCTGAAAAAATCAGAAAGATACTGGCTTGTATTGATACCATACCAGAAGAATAAACAAAATGAAGAAGGAAAAAAAAAAGGGGGCATTTTTAAATGTTTCAAATAATATTGGATTAATTGGAAGAACTGAAAATGGAAGCAGCTTTCACTCTTGGAGTTACCATTTGGGGCCCTTCAGTAAAGCTGATGACGTTTCTGGACAAAGAAAAATCAATAGCGTGCCACTTTTAGTATCTCCTGAATGTTAGGTAGTTAATAATTTAAAAAAAGAGAGCTTGCTGGTACACTTACAAGGTGTTCCCTTTTGTCAGAGAAGCAGCCAAGTTCAGTTGCCTGTTGGGTATTCCTTTACAGTCAATTAAAATGGCTTCTACTCAAATAAGAGGATCTGCCCTCCAATTGCAGGGCAAGATTTTTTAATAGCCTTGATATGAACCACCTCAAAGATGAGAGCCTTTAAAAAGGAAAATCTTTTAAAGGTGTTTTGGGTTAATATTATTTCACCACCCCTTGAAGACAAAAGGGAAATTGTAGTAGCAATGAATAAAGGCAGAGGTGATTTGTCTGCTCAAGGACTTTCCCACAGTTCCTGCTCAGAGGAAGCTCCTGAAGAATGAGCAAAATAATTTTCAGGAGCGTGTATCTTAGCAATTGTGTGTTGTACAAGTGTAAAATTTTACCATCTTCTGACATGAGCTCAGATCTGTCTTCTGCTCCCAGGATGTACAGCACAGATGGTGGAGACTAATTGGGGTGGAGGGCAGAGACTCTATGTGCTGCTGAAGTCGTGCACCTCTCCGGAGGTCAGTGGGGCAGCTTCTGGAATGCAGATGCCCTTCGGGCTGATGTGAACACTGGCAGTCTCCCCAGGTTTGCCTGCTGGGCATGATGCAAAGTTGAATGGCTGTAGCAGCCACTTACAGCACATCTCTCCATCCTTCCATCTGGTTTAGCTGGCAGAAGTGTGTGTGTGTATGGAGGTGCCTGTAGCCTTGCAGCAGCCCCAGAAGATGCAGAAGCAGCACTGGGGGCGTCACATCAGTTTTGCTGTGCTAGGGATGTGTCATGGTGGCCCCTTTTTCTTGAGCTTGCATTTTACCATTGCTGCTGCAGATAGACCTCAGCTAAGCTGCTGCCTCCTGCCTCTTCCAAGTGTCAGAGCTTTGGAGGGCAGGACAGGCCTCAGAGAGATGCAAATCATTTCCTTGTACCAGCACCTGTGCTCAGAGGTGTGGTGCTGTTCCCATCTGCCCTCCAAGAGCTCGTGTTAAGCCCTGTCTGCTAAAACTGTCACTGTAGCAGGCTGAGACTTGGTCTGGGAGCCTGGGGTTAGTTGCATTTCCAGCCCTTTCCTTCTTTCCAGAAAACAAGAAAAAGTTGCAGCAGGAATTGTTTCATGTTTCTGTCTGTCTGTAACCTTCATGCTGGTGTTCACTCTCAGCCACTGGGAAGGAAAATAGAGGAAGTGGAAATCTGTTCCCTATTCTATGAGCAGTTGCACCATGCATCAAAGTGCTGCTAAGGAAGGAGAATACAGCAGGATATCCGACCAGACACCCTCTAATTTGTGTCTTTCCTCTTTTAAAGTTGAGGTTTGACATGCAGAGAAACCACAGCCCGCAGCTGGGTTTTCCCATTTCCATCATTCTGAGGGATCTGGGAGAGTGCCTGTAATGACAGAGGGATGTGCCAGTAGGAGCTTTTGTAGAGCCCGCTCATATAATTTGTGTTGTGTTTCTTTCATCATACCGTCAGCCAACATGACTCACGTTCAGTCGTAAGACCTCCATGTGCACGTACGCTCTGTTACATCCAAACCTTTTGTTTCTCCTGTTGTCTTTTCTCATTTCTTCCTCTCACGCTGCTTCTCCAATTGCTCCATTAAGCGATAGGCAGTCATGGGTGTTGGCCATACTAATAAGATCCTGAAAATATCACATCCTCAGCCTGAGCAGCAGTAACAAAGCAGGACTGTCAGGTGGTGTGACGCCCCCCTCTCCCCCAAAGAAGGAATGGTGCAGATGCACGGCATGTGCAATTTAAAATGGTAATTTAATATACCATCATTGGACTGACATCAAGAAATGGGATGTTAAAGGCTTTTTAATGGACACAGGAAGTAGCGCAGGGATGAAGTTGACATTCTCTTATGTCTGTGAGCAGTGGTGGCCTTTCTGCTGTGTCATATCCATGTGTTTTAGAAAGGAGATGAATGGCCTGCAACATGACTCTCCATGAACCACATCCATCTACATTTGAATTACAAAGGTCAGGTCCACTTGTAGGATAATTAAATTTTAATAAAATAAGAATAATTTATAACATTCAAGTCCATATCATGAGCAGGATAACTATCCCACACACAGCCTCAGTACACGATATAGCTTATGCATGAGCTCAGGATTCTCTGCAAGATGCTGAAATCAACATTGCATGCTAGGGATGTGGATACTTATTTTAGGCACCGAGCTTGAAAACTGTGGTTTGTAGAAATCTATGCAAAAATATTGCCAAAATAAGCATTCAGAAACTCATTTCAATATGCAGCTGCTTGTAAGCACAGTAATTAAGACTTATTGGGTAAATTTACTACATCTTTTCTCACCCACACCAGTGAGATAGAAGTTGCAGATTTCAGACAAAGACTCAACAGATCTTTAAACTCCAGCCAGGACTCAGCAGAGAGCTGTCTGGGAGAGCAGGTCTGCTGCTTAGCCTGGTCTTGTCTCCACTGCTCTGAACTCTTTGATGGAGGTAATGTTGTTGGGATCACCGAGCTCCTACCTATTGTAGATGGATTAATTAAAGTTGTGGATCTGCAGCATTGCATTCTGGAATACCAGCAATGGGTTAACTCAACTTTTAATGTCTTCAAAACACTTTTCACAAATGAACTAATTTATTTTCACAATCCTGCAGAGAGAGAGGAAGGGAGGGAGAGAGTCAGTCTACCTGTTTTCTGGATGAAGGACCGAAGTAGGGAATTTGACATTTTTCTCGGCAGGAATCAATCAGTGTTGGCTTTACACTTTACATGCCATCACCAATCACTCATTGCTCTAAATGCCATGTTAACACGGCAGCAAGAGATCTGTGCTCCTCCTAGCTTGCTCCTTCTCTGAAATAAAACAACAGGTTTTACCTCTGCTTTCTCCTCCAGCTGGGGTGATGCTGGTCCCTGAAAAGAAGACGGAGGATGGGTTTGAGGAGCACTTCGGCTTGAACTACTTGGGACACTTCCTGTTGACTAACCTCCTCTTGGATAAGCTGAAGCAATCAGGAACGCACAGTCACAATGCTAGGATCATCACTGTCTCATCAGCCACCCATTATGTAGGCGAATTGCACCTGAACGACTTACAAAGCAGGTACAGATCCATTTTTGGTATTTGCTGATCTGTAGTAATGGTGTGCACATGAAACTCCAAGGGAATTGTTACTGAATACTGCATTTGAGGGCTTTATCTTGCCTTTGTTTTTAGGGTTTTTTTTTAAGTTAATGGTGATTCTCAAGCAGCTGCTTTGTATCTTTCAGGCTTTGAACAAAGCTTGCAGCCTTCAGATAAAGATACAAATAATTTATAAGCTTGTAAACCGGGTCTTTTATTCTGAAGCTTGAAAGCCTTGCTTTCCTTTCTGATGCTTACACTGTGATGATGGTTGTAGTGCAGAGCCTGGGCATCTCACTGCCTCATCAGGGAGACTCTCAATAACTGGGATGCTTTAAAACGTCTCAGGTGAATCCTCATAGACTTCATCTTCAAATGAATGCATACATAGAGACCCTGATCCTGCTCTCAGATGGCTGTAGACAGATGTCTGTGGCTGCTAGCTCCCTGCCCACTGAGCGTGGGGCTGCTGGCTTGGCTCTTGGGGAGCAACTAGCCCCATTTGCCCAGCTGACTTGCAGCTTCACCCAACCCACTCTCTGCCTGCTGCTCCTTCCTCCCTCTCAGCTCTGCCCGCTGGCCTGCAGCTCTTGGCATATGGTCCTCCCTTCCTGCCACCTCTGGCCTTTACCTTGTCCTGCACCTCTCCTGATATCCTGATCCCACACCTCTACCTCTCTTGCAGCCCTTGTCCAGCTTCCCCCAGGTTGCCTCCCATTCCTGGGCTTTTTCATCCTTCCTGTCTCTGTGTGATTCACTGCAAACACTGGAGCCCTGGCTCTTCTCTGAGTCACCTCCTCCACTTTCCTGAGAGCTTACTAAGACCCAAGTGTGAGGCTGTTCTGGGCTTTTAACCCAATAAGATAGGTTAAAATCATGGCCATATTCTGTCTGTCTACTTTTATTTAGGAAAACTCTGAGTCTATGGCATATTTCTAAAATTAGGAAGACATCAAATGATGCGGTAAATGTCTCTGGTTTTATACAGGAACTGTGTAGAGTTGTTTAGTTAATTGAGGAATGGGCAGGATAACTGAGATCTAGATATGTTCCAAAATTTCCCCATGCAGCCACAGGCCCCCCATGCAATGCAATTACACGCTCACTGTCTTCTGATGGGCTCCAGAGTGTTTCTGCCTGCATGGAGCCAGTCTGAGTTTTGCAGCATTTCCATGGAGAAATTCTGTCTCTGTCCTTTGACAGGGACTTCAGCACGTGTTCAGAGGCACCTGTCTCGAGGTTTCATTTTGGAACAAAGACTTAAATTAGAGGACTGGGCTTTTTCCACTGCAGACGTTTTACATATGAATGCTGCATTAAGCATGTGAACTTTCTGTTTGACTTCTGATTACATACTACGGCATCAGTTTTATTACAGGCACATTGTTTAAACTCGGCAGGGTAGTCACAGTTTAATCTCTTGCTTGTAAAACAACCACAGGAAATTACCCTTTCTCTTCACTTGATGTATGTATTCATTGTTTCTGATGGGCATGTCCTGGATGGCACCATGCAAGGGGGCTAAGGAGAATGTAATTAGTATTTCTTTGGGCTAAGTGCAGAATGCAAAATTAGATGTGACTGTTCCATGTCTCTAGATAACAGTAGTTTCCTTGATTATAGCAAAGCCTTGTACTGTGCCTCTTTAATTTAGAATCATCCTTACCTGTGATTAACTTAAAGGAACCAGAAATGTTTCAGTTAGGAAAGTTATGGTTGAGCGTGAACATTACCAAACTGGTAGAACAATAATAATATACCAGTGAGATTTACCTGAAGCTTTTGTGCCAAACTCTGCTCTTTGCACTTCAACTTTATTGGTGTAAGAAGAGCCATAAAAGGACAACTGACTCTAGCAGATTTTGCCTGCACTTTCCCACATGAATGCTCTGAATCACTCAGGGGCAGCAGCAGTGCTTGCTTTCCAAGCACAAAACCAAACTGATGGGACCCGAAGGGGTCTGTGGATTCAGCTCCAAATCTTTTCTTGGTTCAGGCAGAAGAAGATACTCCTGGGTGTTTTTTTTTTACCCTAACTGCTGATAAGGCCCCCATTGGGGTGAATAGCTGATCACATAAATGATGCTGCTGAAGCCTGTGAGGTGGCTTATGTGTTCGAGTGTGGTGAGTGGGTGGTTTTGCAACCCTGGAGGACCGTTGTAGGGTACCATACACAGGCATGGCCTACACTACGGGGACTTGGAGATGCCTTGTGTTTCAGAGCAGCATTTAAGAGCTTTAATGGGTGTGGTAAAGACACCCATGGTAAGCACTGTGTTATGATAGTGTTCCACAAAATGCTACTTTCCCAGTGATGCCATACCTCATTTTTGCTGCTTGTATGAATGGGAAATGTTTCTAAAAAATTATAATGTTTTTTTCCTTATTTTGAGTTGCACTGGTTGGCCGTAATTCATATCATGACTTGGGTTTATGTTCCTAGATTGGCTGGTAGTCCTATCCCTAGAGGAAGGTAGGAAACCAATTTGGAGTCATTTATTCATAGTGGAGAAGGGGGGACATACTCTGTGCTGGAAAAATTACTGGTTGCAGCAGACTGAATTGTGTTTGTACTCTTGTCCCATTATTCCTAGGTTTTGGTGGGGCTAGTGAGTGAGCTGGAAGTGAATGATAGTGGTGAAGGAGGGATTCATCCATCAAACATGGCAGAGAAAGAAAGGCAGAAGACTGTCTTGACAAAGGAGACAGTAAACCAAGGTTCCGTTTCCTGCTTTACCACAGATTTTTCTACAGAATTGTTTTCCCACTTGGGAGACTCTGAGTTGGCATGCACAATTATGACAATTACTCCCCATTGCTTCCCCTTGGCTGTTCAGGTCTCTGAAGCTGGTCATCATCCATATCACAGTGACCACAGGGCAACAACGTAACCAACAATTATCTCCCATGAATGGTATTAAATGCAGCTTGTGTTCCTGTTTTCCATGGTTCCACTTTGATTTGTTTTCTGTCATTTTACCAATCTGATTTATCCCATGCTTTGCTTTTCAGCTCCTTTTTTGGTGGGTGGGAGGGTTAATTTATTTTTTCCTGATTTCCCTTGCATTTTAATTCTTTTTCTTCCTCTGTTATTTCTTCATGCCTGCCTACTTGTTTCCTGTGTTCATAATTGCATCTTCACCCATGTCTTGAGCTTTTTGTCTCTCTTGCTTTTTCCCTCCCGATCTCATAATTTTTTCCTTTTTTTCTGGGGGGGGAGAGGGGAGTAGGGGGTGGGCAAGTGACTTATTCCCACTCATCAGTTAATTTCCTCCTCTCTGTTAATCTTCCTCTTATCTTCTCCCTCTAGACCTAGTCGTATTGCTCCCCTACAAATGTCATTTATCCCCCTTCCTGCCCATTCTCTTTGCACACACCAGTAAAAGAGACACAGCATGGGTACATCAAGGCAGGACAGAGCTTGTTCCAAACTGGTAGGGCATAGTTTGTTTCATGTGTGTTATTGAAAATGCAAACGCACAAGAGCAATGACTGCTCTCCCAGTTCTTTTGCTGAAGGATATATGAAGAACATCAAACACCTTTGTGGTCTTTTAGATCCAGACCATTTTCAACAGCAATCACATGAGTCGACAAGGGGATCCCTAAGGCAAATCATTCTCCTTTATCCGTACTTCGAATATGACTGTTTTCAAGGAGGTGAAAGTTTAACAGAAACACTATCTGCAAGTGTTTCAACAGTGGTGATTTCAGCAATTACATGCTGAACATGTGCACTCTAACAGCATAGCTGGGATGGCCTTTTTTCCTCTTTTGCCTGCCTTAAACAGTACTTTCTACAGTGAGAGAAGAAAAAAGTATAGTCATGAGAGAATATGGCTGTCTGGTTTTAGCAAAAACTTGAAAAGCATCCTTTTGGGTTGAGGCAGGCTTGAACAGTGCACTGGAGTTGATGGTGCTTTTACAAGGCTGGGATGGAGAGTGCTCCTTCAAGTACTCTACCCATTAAAGTATAAAGGAATCTCGGGGAAATAAAGGAAAGACAGGCTTACTTCTTTTCCCAGGCTGTGGGTCACACCTGAATACGTTCCCATTCCCAGGGGTAGCATCTTTCTGTGTTCTGTCTCCATGAGTAACTATTCCTTTCATCATCCTCTCTTTTTGCATGCCAAGCGGGTCCTGTAATGCTGTGAATCACAGATCTATGAACTCCCAGCCACAGTTAGCATAGCTCCTTTTCTGGTTCACATCTCCTGTATATTCAGGAACAGTTAGTCACACTTTTGCTCTCTTCCCTTTGTTCTCTCACTGCAGAAGGAGCTCATGCTTTTTCTAACTCTCCAAGATGGGACAGTCCCCAGATAATCTCTGTATTTTTCCCCATAACCCTTGTGCGTGGATTTTTGTCAGAGACAATAGAGATTGAAGTAATTGCAAAAAATCCCAGGTGCCATATGTGCTTCCTAGGTGGTGTAAAACAGGGTAAATAGATCGGCCATGGACTGGGAGAATGCTGGGGAGAGAAGGCAGCTCCAGTTCAGCTCCTCTGCTAAGAGGTTCATAAGGGCCTAATCAGGAAGTGTCACGTAGTGCTGGGAAAATCTGTCTAACAAAGTCCCTGGAGACCTTCTGTTCTTGGATGGGTCACTTTTTTCGTCTTCACTTCTTGTGTGTGTGTGTGATGTTTGTTGGTAAATGAAGTTATATTAAGTTTGAGTAGAAAGTTGAGGATTTTGCCCCATCAGCATTGCTGGGATTTTGAAAATATTGTCCATGAATAGTGATGAAAAAGTTAAAATGTCAAATTACTTTTGAAAATATATTTTTCAGACCAAAACCATTGATTTCAGAATATTTTATTTTTAATATATTTCCAAATTGAAGTGTAATGTCATGAAACTGAAACTCTGAAGCTTTAATTTTTAAGTCATCCTGTTGAAGTATCTCCATCCATTTCAAATTACCTTTTTTTTTTTTAAGATGAACACTTATTTAAAACAGGTTTCTTCTTTAAGAATAGTTTCATGAGNNAGAATATTTTCTTGAGTCAAAATTTTTTTCAAATTTTTTTTTTTTTTTTTTTTTTAAATCCCTGTTGGTTGCTTCAGAGCCTTTTCACAACTGTTTTATCATTTGTAGTCTCTTTAATTCTCTGCCTGGAAGAACTTAGGAGATATACTATATCTTCAATTCAAGCAAAAGCAAACATGAAGCTGATGCAGCATGGTGGTAGCATAGTACTATAGTTTGGTTTCCAAATTTTTCAATAATAAGGGAAAATTTGTAAGAGGACACAGGAGGAATTCTAAATATTAACCTTCTGTCAATCCATTTTAGTTAGTATAGAAGTCTTTCAGTCACATATAAAGGCCTGTGCCACTGGTCTGCTGCTTAATAAAATGCTGTGAAAACTACAGACATTGTAATCGTAAGATTGTTCTAGAGATTAAGTTAGATACATGTTATTATAACTTTTATTATACTCATGGAATATATGTTCTTGTTTGAGTTGTATTGCTGAAACAGCTTCCTTATAGTGACTTTTATTGCATATTCTTGTAGAATCGTAGAATCTTTGAGTCGGAAGGGACCTTAAAGATCTGTCTCTGTTTGCAAGATAAATCACATTCCCTCGACAGGACCAAGTACCAGCTGCTGTATTCAGTTAAACATGTTGCTGCAACAGGTTACCAAGTTTTTCTGTCTATAGTTAGATGAGAAGTATTCAAATGATTAGTGCACCTACATAAGGGTGTTCCAGGCTTTCTTTGTAAAATGTTTTCTGTATAAATGCGAAAGGATTTGCGGCTTTGCAAAACGATCCCTTGCATCTGCAACATTTAGCATTAACTGCAAAATTGAGTTGGTGGTGTGGAAAATGAGTGTATTGGTGAAGGCACAGATCTCCAATTCTGTAAATTAATTAAGTACCTAAATGAATGGGCTATTATATCAGCAGAGCAATTCATCAGTCCAAGTGACAAGACTTTTAGTTCACATGCAGCATGTTTTTTATCCCCGTTGCAGGCCACAGATGATACCTAGCTATACCTGCAACCAATAATGAAGGAAAATTTACAGTCAGGATGCCAGCTTTGGAAAGTTTTAATTTTACATTTATTAGTGTGCTTTCTTTCTGCCTAATCAAAATACTTTTAGGGTTCATTGGTTTCTGAAGAGCAATTACATAGTGTAACACTGCTATCACAAAGGTAAAGCCAGACTCTAATGTGTTTGGGGAAATTAAATGTAGTTCCTTTGTGTGTCACAATGTTAAATTCCTTCTTGTCTAAAAGGGATTAATGGTCTTAACGAAGGATTATTAACGATGGTTAATGATTTAATGGGACACAGTGTTTCTGAACAAGTTCAAAATCACAATGTGATCTATGGGTGTTCCTGCTGCTCAGCCTCTCTCTGCACGGGTGGGTGAAGTCAACTCTCTGTGGCACACAGGACAGTGGATCTCACAGACGTGCTGTTTTCCAAAACAGCAAGATGATTCAATGGTAATTTGAAAGCTAATGTACTGGACCTATGTGACAGAGAAGGCAAAAGGGATTTGGGGAGAACGAGGAGTGGAGATAGCTTGTTGCCCTTGAGAGGGGAAGGTTAGTTTAACATCTCCCTGTGAGCGAAAAGACTCATTAAGGCTGAGTGAACCTTAAAAGCTTTGGAGGTCAGGTCGTGGGTGATTATTCAAATGATTTTAGCATTCCTCTCAATTGCTGTAACTACCACCATCCTCACAGTACTTTTTCAGTGGTGTTGCCCTTCAAGCAGCCTAGCGTGGCTGGGGAAAGCTGGCACTCATGCCTGTAAGTCCCTGGAATAACACGTTAAAGGAAACATTCAAAATCATCAGCTTGCCTTCCACAGATCTCCTCTGGGTTCAGTCCTGCTGTTGCTCCTGGTTCTTCACAATCCCTGATCTTGCTCCGTGCATTAGGGATTACAAGCTGTAGTGGAGGGAAGCAAAGGCAGATTTCTGCCTCTGCAGTTACAAATGGTAACTCCTAACCTTTTCTCTGCTCCCCATCCTAAACCTCTTCCTTCAGTGAAGGAGAACTTTGACAGTTCAAAAGAAAAATGGGCCTTGGAATACTTAAATCTGTGACAATATCTTTTGATTAAATAGAATACTCTATAAAAAATGCAGAGTTTATGAAAAATATACTTTCTAAATAAAATAAGTGACTGGATAAATGAAATGTTTTAGCCCTCAGGAGTTTTAAAACTACCAGAATGATTATATAGCTGCAGCTTTGTTGGTACATTTCTTCTGGTCTTGTTGTGTGTCAGGTGCCAGCGTTCTTCTGCATTTCTTGTCATGGGAGGTGGAGGCTGGCCATACACAGCACCATCTCAAGGACAGAGATGAAGAGCACTGTGGCTCACGGCAACTTTCGGAGAAACTCGAGAGCTTTTAACACTGACGCTACCTATAATATGGCACTGCAGAAATGTCAAAATTAAAATATTAGGAGTTTTGCATGAAATCTTTTGGTTCTCGGCTCAAAGAAGGTGGTGGTGGTGAGGTTAGTATCTGAATTGCCACCAAAAAACCAATCAATCTGCCAAAGCAGCAGTATCTTTTGATTCTTTGTTTCGCTGAGGGCTGGAGAAGGGCAGTTTCGTGATCATGTGCTGCTCTTTCAGGCTTTGGACATCAGGCTTTTCCTCATTTCCTGGAAAACCAAACCTGCCTGGCTTCACTTGTTTCGGGAGTGTTTGCAAGTGGAAGATATCTCATGCTCTCTGATCCCAGGCCATGCCATGCCCCTTCTTAGGAAATGTCTCATTTTCCATTACACATCTCCATTTACAGAATTTCACGGTGATGCAGAATTGGGAAATTAATAAAACAAAACCAAAACCCAATTCTAAGGCTACACAATGGAGAAGGTGATTGATATCACTGTCCCGTTTGGGAATTGAAGTAACCAAATTTGCAATGCTGACTATGGACAACTGTGAGCTGTTGTATGTTATTGGTTTCTTACAGGTTTTTTTGTTTGGTGAAGTTGGCTTGTTTATGTTCCTTAAACAAGACAACCCCCACTTCACAGCCTCCTTTCATATATTTATTTAAATCCCACATCTTTTCTGACAGCGACCAAGGACCAATGTTGATGTACTCTCACATGAACAAAAGCTTTTCCTGCCATGTCTGGACTACGGGCCATTTCATGGGTGCAGAAAACTTCCATGTTTTAATCTCTCCCGTACCCATTGGCATTTCTTCTTTAGCCTAGAATGGTCATCTAACAGAGGGGAAGACTTGTTATGACTGTCTTCAACAAATAGTTCTCCTTTTTATGAGCTTTTTCCTTGTCTTATTTCATGTACTGGGAGTCAGTCACTTTTACCTCTCAATTTGAAGCTGTGATACTCTTATTCACACTACAAAAATGTTGAAATGTTGAAAAAGCAGCAGTTTTAGGTTTTTTCAACAAGCAAAACCTGATTTTCAAAATTAACTTCTTGCACCAGACATGATAATCTTAAGTTGCTTCTGAGGACAGAGTGTTGGCATAGGATTTTCTGCACAGTATTCATAGAAAAAGGGGATTTTGCAGTCTGTGTGCACCTTCAAGCCATGTTTCTCCTGGTAAGACAGGCCTGTCATTCACTGTGGTGCAGATTTGCACTTGCAGATCGCATTGGGCATCTCCAAGTCCAAGGCAGTGCACTGGGTTCAATGCACCACAAAATGAAACTTTATGTTATCTTCACGTATACACCAACACATTTCATGTAGTTTACTGGAAATCTGCTAACCGCATTTGGTGCATTGTGCTGCATATGAAATGGCAGCCCTTTTTTTATGCGTAATCAGACCCTACACTTCCCTTTCAGTATCAGAATGAAAACTCTGTAATCTGCGGCTGGCCTGCAAAAGCCTATACCAGTTTTAAGGTGGTTTTATCAAAACAGGAATGTTCAGGTTACTACTGGTCGCGTGTGCATTCCAGTGAAAAGAATGAAACTATAAGACCCATTCCTTCCTTCAACTTCAAAGCTCTATTGCAGGACAGTTAGGACTTCAAAGCTCTATTGCAGGACAGCTAGGAAGCTTTCCAATGAGTGGAGAGTGCCTCAGAGTCCTTATTATAATCGAAGAAATAATCTTAAAAGATGCATGACGATCTTCATTAACCTAAGATCCAGATTATCCAAGTGATAAAATGAAAAGATATGTGGTTATTATGTTTCACCATCAGTCAAAAAGCTACACAGAATGTAGGTCTTGGAGCCTTGATCTGTTTCTTGGCTGTAGGAGTGCAAAACGTTGCTTGCCTCTATTTACTCATTCATTTGTTTGATGGAGATTTTAAACTGAATGAATAGGGATACCTTTATGCTCAAATACCACTTCAAATATTAGCAAGGACTTAGCACTGTATTATATGAACTGACTGTTGAAAAATGACTCTTCAGAAGAGGCAATTTATGTTACTCTTTATAAAGAAATATATTTCCCGAGAAAATGGAATTACGGTAATTACAGCTTGAACTTGCCTTCAATATTTAAAATCATCAAAAACATTTGAAACTAACACCAATTGTACACGGTCAGAAAAATTTAACTTTTTGAAAAGATACTGATTCTGGTGAGGCTTTGAGATGATCAACCTTGGAGTCCATGTTTCATACAACTGAGAACTGTGCTGAGCACACAGTAATGGAGCTGCACACAGCAAGACAATCAGAAGAGCAGAAGGCCTCTTCACATCTCAGCTCCTGACAATAGGAGGAGGGATTAGCCAAATGAAGAATGATGCATTGATTCCATCTGGATGACAGTAATGCCCAGGATGGCAAGCCTCGACTTATTTTGCCTTTCATAAACATTTTTATAATAAAGACCTTCCAGGTTCCTTCACTAAATGTAGTCCTCCAAAAACAGCAAGTTTTTGTTTAGTTTTTTTTTTCACCTTTGCATTTCCTACAAACTGTAACAAAGGAAGAGTCACTGAATGCTATGTGCTTATACAGGGAACTGCTGAAAGCTGGGAAACATGGCTTTGAAAGCTGGGAAACATGGCTTTAAAAAAACCCACAACCCAGCTTCCAGCTTGTGGTTCCTATTGAATTGTGGATTAAGCACAAGGCAGGAGTTACTGACTTGCAAAAATATCAGCTACTCAAACCGTCAACATTTTGCCTTTTAGGGAGAGCATCTCTCAGCACTGAGCTTCTGTCTTTATGCTTATACTCTAATTTTCAGAAGAAAAGTGCTATTTTATCACTGTTGAAAGATTTCAGAGAAAGCCTGGTTTTGGCCAGAGCCATGTGTGAGCAGTATGTGGCACCAAGGGGCTCGCTGCAGGGAGGGGAGAAGCTCTGAGAAGTGGTCAGTCTTTGTCCTTGTGTTGGAACAAAAGGGTAAGGTGGGCTGCCCTGAAAGTGTAGCCGGCCTCTGGCTGCTTAAGTAACCCTGGTGTGGCCAGCTGGGAAGTGAAGGGTTTGCTTGTCAGCCTGTATAGAACAGGGTCACTAATTTGTCGGTCCTGTGGTCTTCCTGTTTGACATGTTCATCAGAGGATCATGAGGGCACTTCAGGAGTCCCTCATGCTTGAGTCCTGATTTACTCAAATTGCAGTTACCAGTCCACTCAAGTTCAAATACATGGGGGTATGCTAAGGCCATCCTGACTGTTATATCTATATATCTATAATTTTTTTTTTTAAGGTTACTTATCAAGTATATGAAAGAAATGTACATGAAGAAGTGTAGTTATTCAGTGAAAACCCAAAGTATCCAGGCATGCGTATGAAATGTGTTAATGTTTGGTAACCTATAGGAGTAGCTGGTAACAGGACAGCCACTGTACAGAACTGCAAAAAAACTCTGAATAAGTAGATGCATTAACACATTAGATTTTGGGTTTGTTTCACTAATGCATATGCCTGTTTCTCTCAATTGGCAATTTTTGGTGGTAATACATGTATTCTAATTATTCCAACTCTGTCTTTTCTCCATCCTTGTATTTTCTTTTTTTTTTTTTTTTTTTTT
>VZRU01013327.1:217012-256733 GCA_013398155.1 Pedionomus torquatus
TTTGTATTGAGGGAAAATCGCAATTGATGAGACCCAGCAAATGCGTTCATGGGACAAATATATGTAGTATTCTCAGGAAGTCTTCTTAAATCTAATAAGCAGCATTTAGGACTCAGGCTTTGGCTTTTGAAGGAAAGGGAGAAAGAAACTGTCTGTGATAACCGTAATATATACCTATATTGTGCAATATATTTCTTTAGTTGTTTCAAAATAAACTGCAAAATCTGTCAAAGTCTTGAAAAATCTTGTGCTGCATTCCCTGAGGAAAGAAAATTTAGCCTGTGAAAGCTTCATGAGTGTTTAATAATAGTCTTTTATATTCTTGACTAAGCAATGGTGATGATGTATTGCCAGATTAATACATACATCATTAGGAAACTTTAGCCATTTTAATACAGCAAGTCTGTGTTTTGCTTAATTCACTGATTCATCCTAAGGCATATATTAAAATTTCGTGCGGCCTTTCATTAAAAACCCCAGCATGTCACCCACATTTTGCATCACTTGCTTTTTAATGGAGCGCATAGCAATCAGGTTGCTCTGCAGTTTGATTTTGGCTCACTCTGCCCTCCAGGCAAATTAACACACTGGAAATTGGGAAGCGTGGGGATGGGTGAGGGGAGGGTGACATGCACAAGGCAAGTGCTGTGTGAAAGAGGTCCACGTCAGGAAAATTCCCTGCTGGCACCGGCCGGGTTAAACATAGCGGTGTGTCAGTCAGCACGGCCACATGTCCCCCGAGCCTTTTGATGCAGCAAGGTGTGGTGGGGAAGGGAAAAGGTGCTGTCGCTGCTCCCTTCTTTCAGTCAGGGTGTACCCGCTTGCTCCACATGTGTGCATGAGGCAAAAGCAGCCATTAATGAAAGAGAAAAACCCGAGAGCAGTGCGAGAGCCTGTGTGCAGGAGGTGTGGAGGATGTGGTCTGTGCCGAACAGCAATTTCGTTTTCCCTGTTAGTCAGTGGGCACCCTGAGCCAACTTACTTGCTCTTCACTGAACGTGGTCTCGCTGGGGGTAAATGGGAGAACTCTACTGAAGCCAGACCGACTAAAGCCAGATAGAAAAGAAACCAGAATACTGGCTGCCAAGGGAGGTGCTAAATGTGGATCCAGTTTTCAAACCTGGGTAACAGCTGAGTCCATATGTAAACACCTGATTAGCCACTGCGGGCTCCAGTTTGAAATTTGGCTTCTCATTACTTTCTACAAATACGTTGTCCTAGCCTGCTAGGGAAATTGCTGCTGGAGACAGCACCATGGAGATGAGTCATAAAATCAGCTTCTGGTGGAAAGAAAAAAAAGTCAATAAAATAAAAAGAAAAAAATCAGCAAACACGAAAGGCACTCAGTCACTCCAGATTTGAATACTTACTTGTATTGTTTCAGCAAAAATAGGAAACAATCCCTTTCTCTTCTCCTCCCTAGTTTTTTTAACGACAATTCAAACTTGTCAGTCTATGCTGCAAAAAATCTTAAGCCAAAAATAAGAATTTCTGCTGAAAATTAATTGAACAGAAAATGCATAGCCTGCCTTATCCTGATTGTTTATTCATCGGTATAGAATCAATAAAGCATTCTTTAAAAGGAAGGAGAAGGTCTTATATATTGCTGCTCTCTTGGCCAGATTTCAGAGCAGATAATTAAATTCTGTCTGCCTTAAATCTTCCTGTAGTTTTCATTTAGTGAGTTGTACATTGCCCTATTTTATCAGCACCGACTTGGCTAAATGCTATGCAGGGTCATCCCCCAGGGGAGACTGTTTTTTGTGGTAGGAAGAATGGTCCACAGAAAGCCCCACTCAAATGAGTGCGTGAGCATGAACTTCTCCAAGCTACTGGTAGCAGGCACGCCGTGGTGGACTTCTTACCACCAAGTCCTTGCTCCATTTCTCCTAACTGACCGTGCACAGGCTTGCCATGCCACAGCACATGCTGTCTGGTGTAGCCCAAGCCTGGTGGGCAGTATTAATGTCCACGACAATTTATTAGGATCCTTGGGCAGTCAAACACCAGTACATCCCAGCCCTCTAGCTGAGTGGCCAGCAGTCTTTTGCCTGGCTGTCCACTTTATTAGGAGGTAGAGTTTCACTGCTTAAGAGTCTTCCTGCTGTGCTGTGAAGTATGGATACCCTGTGTCCTCAGGGGTCCAAGCCTCTCAGGGACCTTGCTTGCACTGGTGTGCTCACACAGTTTGCTGGTAAGCTATGTGTTGCTTGGAGCTGCTTGGCCTCCTGTATGTACTGTCATTTTTGAAAGCTTTTAGAACCTTCAGAAAATGAAAGCAATGTAGAAATGCATAATGTCAATCTTATTTTATTTCATATACAATTACACTTTCATTCAGTGTAGAAAATGTACATACAGAGCGTAGAGCACCAAGAGAGGGTAGATTTAAATGGCTTCAAGCCAGGTAATTCCATGTGTAAAAGGAATACATTTTATGGTTTTAAACTGAAAGATAGGAGACTTAGATTAGAAACAAGGATGAAATTTTTTATGATGAGGGTGGTGAGACACTGGAACAGGTTGCCCAAAGCAGTTATGGATGGGCATCATTGAAGGTGTTCAAGGCCAGGTTGGATGGGGCTTTGAGCAACCTGATGTAGTGAAAGATGTCCCTGTTTATGGCAGTGGGGTTGGCCTAGATGATCTTCAAATATCATTTCCAACCAACCATCCTATGATTCTACTCGTATGGGCATAGGAGATGCAGTCATGGTATAGGTACAGGAGCCTACGTGTTCCTATTTTTCTGATGCATGAAGTCAAGACTGGATATAATGAAGTCAAGTAACCAGTGTTATTTTTTTTTCCCAATGTGGCATTTAAATAACAAGATTCTAATAAGATGGGGTCTCACAAACAAGACAGTTGCTCAACGAAAATCCTTGTCAGTTTTGTGGCACAGGTTAGTCCTCTTTCTTATGTGGTCAACTGATATCAGATTCCTGGAAAGCAAAAAGTGCACTAAGAAAAAATAGGAAGAGAGCAGGTAATCATTGCAGGGATTCTGCCAAAAGTGTCTGCGCTGTGTGTCCAACTTTATATCCTTCATATCTATACGATGTTATTGAAGTCTGATTCCCTGCTGCCTTGCAAATCAGTTGCATCTCTGCACTGTGATATAAGAGGCTCCCTCGCTGATTGGATAGCTTTTTATATCTTCTCAGCACTCGTGTTTTTCTGACATAGATATCTATGCAAAGTACAGGGCTTTTGAGGATCCGGCCCTTGTAGTTCATGCTTCATTGCCACAAGGTAAGTCAAAACAGCACTTGCACAAAATGTGGGAATGGGAAGTCATGGGGAGCATTCACCGTCCTCTTGCCTGCCATCTGAAGGTTACTGAAGGCCAGACTAGACCCAGGCAGAACAAGTCAGAGTAGTCCCCAGCCCTGCTTCCCTGCAAGCCGCTTGCCAGACAAGATCACTCTAATTCAACTCGGGAAGCTTGTCCCGTGCCCCAGCTTGCGTTCTCCACCAGTGGGGGAATGGTGGCACTGATGGAGAAGTGCCAGGGTTGGCTGCCAGCTGGCTGCCGGAGGCGGCTTCGAATGAGTGCTTCTTCCCATGGGTGGTGTGAGCTCTGCCCCGCACGGCTGCACAAGGGAAGCTTGTAGCAGCTGAGGATCTGGTCCTTCAAGTTAAAAGGATTGAAATATGCATGAAGCATAAGGTGACATTTTGAGTGTCTCAGATCAGAGCACGGACGTTACTGAATTTAAAATGTAACTGCAATTTCCTGACTAATGCCAAGTCACTTTTATATTCATGCAGTGATTGTTTTTTATTCTTAAAATAGTCCATTTTGCCCCAAGGTGCAGGTGATATCTTTATGATGATGGAGCTATATTATCCTGCATGTTACAGCTCAGGCCGCTGGTTGGTGCAAGGGCTGTTTATGATCAGTTGTCCTTTTTTATTCCCTCTCAATTTATATAATGCTTTTGTAGCCTGTTTGTTTGCGCTTTGCTTGAACAAGAACAGAGCAGGGAAAAAAACAGGAGATAAAAAAAAAAAAAAAAAAAAAAAAATCTTNATTCAGTGTTGTTGTCTTTTACTTCCTGTACCTGAGCTGTACGATTTACCATTGTGTCTCCATCTTTCTGAGTCCATTCAGATAACGCGAACAGTTAAATTGCCTCAATAGCCTTATACCTCTGTGAGAGTGAGTCTGTTTGCTAGAATCCAGGGCTTTCTGTGGCAAAGTGTACAGGATATTATAAAGACGGTATTCAACACGAATGAGATAACAAAAAGAAGTCTGAGACATATTCGTTCAAAATAAAAACCTTGCATGTAGTAGCAACCACAGAAGACTTTTCAGCAGAGCAATAACATCTCCAGTCTGGGCATTTGCTGCACTAAAGGCGAAGGTGTAGAGGATGGAGCTGCAGCTGCGACTGTCACAGAGGCAGGACAAGAACCAGAGGGAAGGAGAGAGCTGGGAAAGAGACCTGTTCCTGGTGCCCCTCTATCTCCCACCACCAGCAGTAGCTGCTGCCCCACGGACCCTAAGCCCTGGTTCCCGGCCAGCGCCACTTCCCCAGGCTGTGGCAGAGGGAAAGGGAATGGGGACCAAAGCTGTTTTGCTGTACACAGGAGCCCGTTGCTTTAGGCACCCACCTGCTTTGCCTATGAGCTGTCTGAAATGCCAGGAATTGCCCTTGGTTCTGCTAAGCCCAAAAATGGTTAGATGAGAGGCTGCAGTAATTACAAGAGTGAATTGTCATGGCGCAGGAATTTGTGGAAGAGATGCTGAGGCCCCAGTCAGGAGGAGTGTTCTAAGCGACGTACCTGGTAATCTGACTGGAACTAGTCTGCTTATTTAAAAAAAGAAAAAAAAAAACAACAACCAACAAACACAACAAAAAACAAACTGTTGCCTTTATGCAATGAAAACCAACTACTCAGCAGTTCCTAGAAAGTTTGACTTGAAAGAAAGGCAGATTCAGCAACCAGATGAGAGAGGTGCACAGGTAATGTTTTACTGTAATTCTCAGTATTTGTGTCTCCCATACATCTTTGCTCTAAAGACTGTATATGGTGTAACTGTGATTACACTTGCAGCTGCTCCCCTTGCCCCATCTCTATAGCTGTGTGTAATCTGGTGTGTCACTGAGGCAGGTGCAATGATTGCCGTACTCTGTGCCCAACACAGGAGCCTTCACCAGAAATTAGTAGGTTCTGCTGCAATACAAATAAGAATAACCAGGGGTAGTATAATCGGCCATGGATTTACTGGGTGGGAACAGGGTATGCATGTGTGGGAAAAGGGCAGTAGGAAGGGGAAAGAAGTCTGAGGGCCTCCAGGTGATGATATCCTGGAGACTGGTGCCTCAGCATTTCTAGTTCGAACAGTTTAACCGAGAGATTCTGGCAGGTACTGCGTGATTTTATTTTACACTTTTTTCCTGCCATAAATCAGACTTGGTGTCTGACAGAATAATCACCAGAACCTCAGGAAACAACACGCCTGCCAGTGATAAGCTGTTTCTTGTGGGGACTCAATGTATAGCTGTTTGCTTGCTGGATATTGCAAAATGCAGTACATTTGATGTTTGTGCAATTCTGTTTTCCTTATGATTATTTTTTATGTTCATCTCCCTCTCTCTTTCTCTCCTGCATACAGATGTTCGTATTCACCCCATGGAGCCTATGCCCAAAGCAAACTTGCCCTTGTGTTATTTACCTATCGACTACAGCATCTTCTGACTGCAAATGGAAGCCATGTGACTGCTAATGTAGTAGACCCGGGAGTAGTGAATACTGAGCTCTACAAACATGTCTTTTGGGTTATAAAAGTGGTGAAATGGATGACAGCCTGGCTGTTTTTCAAGGTATGCAGTTTTAAAATCATTTTGTTGCTGTGCCCCCTGCATTGTGAGAGCTATTGAGAGCAAGGTGTTTCAGCAGTTGTAGTAACGAATGGTATTTACTGAATTTCTCTGTGCTAATGAGATATACAGAACTGATAAAGACAGGCCTTCTCCAGAACAAACACTTACTTTAAATGGAGGGAGCAAGCTCTCACAGTAAGGAACAGGAATGCCTTCAACTGTCTGTGCCCATGCACTGATTATCTCTGCCTCAATCCATCCGTGTGCCTTTGTGCCTAACAGCATCCTAGCACGAAGCCAGAATATGCAAAGTGTTCCTCAGAAATGTCTTGTGCGTCTTCTTAATGAGAAGCAGACATGATTCGTCATGATCTGCACATACGCAACATGTTGTAGAGAAGAGGGCAAAGGGAAGAAGGAAGCTGTACAAAAATGGTGGTGGGAAGTGGCCGTACTCCAGGCTGTGCAGGTCCAGACACTAGTGCTCTGGCAGGTGGGACAATTTTAATTTAGGTTTTTCATTCTTACACATACTTGTAATGGTACCTGATTTTCTATTATTTGTTCCTGGTCTGCGTTAGGCAACTTAAAGCTGTTTGATAAAACCGATGCAGAAATGGGACAGACCCAGTTAGGGTTAACTTCAGTAATGTCTTGTAGTGGTGTAAGTAGATCAATCTGAAATCAGTTTAGCTGCATAGGTGCAATCTCCCCACGCAGACAAGCCTTATGAGGACTTGTGCTGAGAAAATGTACTCCTTATAACTCTTTCAGAAAGTCGTTTTGGATTAAGTGAATGGAACCTGATTCCATTAGAGAAAATTAAATGTCCTAATTAAAATGAAGTATTTTAGATCAAGGGGAATGTCCCACAAAGCAAATTAATTTTAAACTTTGATATGGAAATATCACTAGCTTTAATTTTAGAAATGAAACTGGAGGCTGGAAGAGTGGCTGTAAAATAAGATGCAAACAAATAAACCCATATTAAAAAAAATTAATAGTATCTTCTGAGTACACCTTGAATATTGCAATAAAATTGTAATAGGAATGTTCATAGTATGTAATGCATTCTTAAAGAAGCAGAATGCAGCTTTGCCAGAATGTATATATTAAACCTGTTTTGCCTCTTGTGATTGCCATTTTAAATATCAGTCTCGGATCGTCATGTTTTTTCATTGGACTAACTTCACCTTGCTAATATAACAGTTTCATGTAGATGTTTAGGTTGTGCTTAGTATTTCCTCTAGAGCCACAAAATTCTGACAAAATTTCTGTCTGAGGGTGAGAATTGAGTCTCTTGTTTACAGCACTCAAACCCATTCAGTTTTATTGCTGTGCCCAAGGAGACATTTTTGTATTATACTGACCGTGTTTAGACACTGAATGGGATGTCACTGAAGACACATAAAATAAGTTTGGATTTATCACAAAAGGGAGTCTCATACTAACAGCTCTAATAGTAATGTTGCGGATAGTTTCTTGTTGGTTCCTATTCTCTGGATAAGATACCTCTCTAAAAGGATTTTGTCTTGGCGACGGCTGATGGACAGACGTACTGACTTGCGTGGAAGTGTAATGTGTGCTCTGCCTGAGAAGCAAATGCATCAATTACTTCTGAATGAGAGTTATTTCAGGTGGGATAACTGAATGCTTCAGTTGTCGAGGTTGAGATATACTTGTTTTTGTATAACAGTCAATGTAGATTTCTTATAAACTAAAGAAGAGGGAAACTCTTAACTATGGCTGTTCCTGTCCCCCTTTGCACTTCTGGATTATGGCTCCAAATTCTACTCTTTGCTTATTGCTTAAGATATGTTTATATATTCAGGATTGACTTTGCCTTCCTCTCTCACGTTCAGGAGCACTTCATCACATAGGTACACCCAGTTCAGCTCTGGCAGAACTGCATCACAAGGCATTGTTTAGCTCCACGGCAAGCTCACAATGAAAGCCTGCTTGGTGAGTTCAGTACAGTGAGTACAGTAGGATCCGGCAAGCCTGGGTGGGTCTTGTGTTAGTGTCTTGCACTAGGGTGAATTTCCCCAGAGAAAAGTAGGAAAGCAAGTGCAAGAAAATTCAGTTGTCTGATAATATTAGCTGATAGCTGGTATTATGGGTTTCTCCTCCCCTAAAATTTAATTCCTGAATGCATGTGTATGAATCTTTCTTCTAGGATTATGGCAGTAATGCAGTGACAATGAGGTGTTAGCTCTCTAATCGTATTGGCTCAACTAGCTTTTATCACCCTGAAGTATTCTGAAGCGGTTTCTAAATGCATGCAGGAAGTTGCTTCACCCACTGCAACCTGGAGCTCATGAGACTCAACATAGCCCAGATAGCTCTGCTGAGGACATGCATCACAGATTAATCACATCACATTCCCTCAGGAGAGAGTCAACATGTTGTTGGATTTACTTCCAAAATGTTGTGGCAGAGCCTCCACTGCCTTTAAATGCATTTCCACTGACACTGGTCCCAGTTGCATTCAAGTCATATGCCTCCTAGAGATTGCAGCTTGGCCCCCACTCTCACTGGGCTACTTGAATTTGAGGTGCCTCAGCGTGACAGACAGGGCTGTCAGATCAACATATGCTTCAGAGCTGCCTCAAGATATTTAGGTACTTAAGCAAATAAACCTACAGTCTCATAAATAGGCCATGTTACATACATATAATTTACTCAAAGTATTAACAGCTTGAGTTTCTCAGAACTGTGAAACGTTGTCTTCTGGTCATCATATGTAGCTCAGAAAAATCTCTGCCAAATCAGTTTGGGTTTTTGTTTTTTCCTCAACAAGATACAGTGAGAGGCACACCTGTAGAAATAAGACAGGGCAAGCTGAAGGATCCGGTGACAGTCATAAAAATTGTGAAACGAATGCCTGCCCTTTAGAAGTGATAGTTTCATTCTTTCTCAGTCCGATTCTTTCTCAGGAAAGTTATTGTCTGCTGCCATAGTTGTTCTTTAAATACCAGTTTAGCAAATGTTTTCTCTAATTTTTTTAATAAATGGGGATTGCACCTGTCACACACAAGACAGAAATTATGTTTGTTCCTCAAAAAGTAAATTGATTTCTACCCATATGACTTCTCAGTAAAAAAAAAAGCTGACGAGCTGTCATAGTCCTCTGCAGAGTGTCATGAAACATGCTATCCCTCAGGAATTATTTAACGTAAAGTTATCTTCTTTTTGAAGAGAAAGTCCAAAGCAGTAAACAATAACCAATTATTAAGATAATAATAGCCTAAAAAGACATTCATCAGACATCCCTTCGCAGTTTAGCCAACTGTGCAATATACCAGCTTTAGTGATGGGTACTGTCCAAGCTGGAAACCAGGAAGGTATCATTTCCCTCTACTTCTGCTACAGGTACTGAATGTTCATTCTTAAGCCAGATGGCATCTTCTCATGATAAAATTAAAATGTCTTAGAGCAAAAAAAAATAAAAAATATGACTTTCATTAAAATCCAGTGTTGGGGACCATTTGGCTCCGTACAACTTCATTATGGCACTGAAGTAGAGACATTTCCTGCATATCAGTGTTGTGAATTTCCACAAAACATTCTTTATGACAAGCTTGGTGAACATGTCGTTATCAGACAGAGAATATTCGATCCTTTCAGCTGCCTCAGATTGGTATTTAGAAAGCCATCATGTAAGGAAGACTGTGTCAGATCTTGTCTCAGCTGTCATTTCCAGAGGCATAGTGCCACGTAAGTGATTATTGACTGACAAACTGAAATGAGTAGGATTAGTGACCCCAAAAGCCTGTAAAAGTGAAGGGAAAGGCTTCAGAAACATAGGCTAGAAACCAGCCAATATAAACTAGTTCATCTCTTTCATCTGTCAAAACAGGCTTAACTTCAGTGTAATTTTCCTACAATATTTTTAAAGAAATGTTTCTAGTCTGTAAGCGCTGCTAGAAAACAAGATCTGAAGAATGTGGACTCATTGTTCATGCCAGAGGACATAGACATGCAGGTCTTATTGCAGCATTTCTTATTCAAACTGTCCTTTTGGCACTGTGAATGTATAAAATTCATTTTATCCTCCCCCCCGAGGTGTCAGAAGACAAACACATCACCACACAATAATGCCAGCTGTACAGAACGAGAATAATTAAATTCTACAGCTGAAAGCAACAATTCATCAGCATCAACATCTTTGGTCCATGTGAGTGTGTGGTCCTCACATAAAGCTGCTCTGGAATTTTATCACAAAATGCAAACTCCTTACAGAAGCTTGTAATTTGTGCTTAATTTTTACAGAAGCTTTTTCAGATCAAAAGTAGGATTCTGGTCAAAATCAGAGAGAAGGAAACAGTCCACTTTGTTCCATTAACTCTGGTCATTAAACAGGTTCCATTTTTGTACACACTGGTACAGGAATTTAAGCTTCAGAGACATGGGGCTTCTTTTCTTCCATCTAATAAGTATTTGGTTATTTGTACAGCCATAGAATGATTTTAGGAGGAAAGATAGAGGGATAAAGATAACGAGCTACCATGTTCTGGTGATCTGGGCATTTTTCTTCATGTGAATCCTTGGACTCGGGTAGACACCCAGGTATTGCCTGTTATGGGGTATGCAGATGCAAGCTTGGCTGTTTTATTTATTCTAACTTCTAAATAAGAAGGCTTAGGAGCATGGAGTGTTTTGTATCTGTCCTAATTAGGCTTACACCCCTCTGAAGTAGGTTGACTCTTAAGTGCACACCTACATAGCACTGGACCCTGGTCTCCAGTCTCCACTGAACCAGTGATCCCAAGACATCATTATTGTTGTGCATATTGTTTCAGGTGTAAGTAGCCGGAATGCTTATTTTAAGAGACATGTTGAGAATTGCTGGAAACTGTTTTCGTGGCAGGAAAATGAAGGATTTGTGTTGCATGCCTTGGTGTATGGAACGCTAAGGGGTAAGGATGCTGTTTGGGACAGCACAGAATGGGTACAATTGTGTTAGGGTGCATCAGCAGGAGTCAAGTCTGTTGAAGTTCTTGTTTATAACTTGTATGTGGAGCAGCTTCTGGCATAATCTACCCCCAAACCACACCCAAGGCTTCCTCTTGGAGGGTGCTAGTTGGAACAGGCCAAAACACAGCCATGGAGCAAGCGAAAAATGAAGCAATGTGCACAGTCAGAGACCCATCTCGTGCCCTGTCCCAGAGTTTTAATTGTTTAAAAACAACTAAATTAAAAAGAGGAAAACATCCATTTTTTGTCTGGGCAGTATGAAACGGGAAGACTATCTTCCATCAGAGAGTTCACAGGACAGGAACATCAGAGAGTTCACAGGACAGTCTTGATGTCTAATGCTGCTGGCAGGATTGACCCCTTTTAGCCTGGCAAATAGTCTAAAGAAACAGAGGTTAAACGTATATTATGCACTGTGTAAAAACCTACGCTTCTCCTATGTGAAATTGTTTTGGAGTGAGACTTTTGGACTGGTAGGTGACTGAAATGTTGGGATATCATTTTGCTGTCAGAAGCATACTGAAAACGGGCATTTGTACTGTGTAAGAAAGTGTTTTTCCCTAGCTCCTGTGTGATAGAATAATGTTGAATTAACTTGACAACTTGACAACAAATTAACTTGATTCGTTCATTCTATCTGAGAAGAAGTCAATTGTATCCAAAAGAGGAGGGGGGGGGGGAAGTCTCTGTATTGCTGTAATGGGGAGAGAGTAAGGAAACAGTTAAGAAATTGTGAAAAAAACATGAGCTTAACCAGTTCTAGCATATCAGCATGTATTGTTTTGTAATCTGTAACTCTCTTCATATTCAAAACCCGCAGACTTAGTTGGAAAGACATTTTCCATTAATCAATTTATTCCTTGCTAACATTTCTCTGCAGTGCTTTCTGACGTATTTGGTTAATACCTTTGTATGGTAATCTATTCGCAGTCAAACTTGTTGAAAATTGAACAAACACAAAAGAGAAAGGTAACTTGCTGTGGACCAAACAAATGCCAGGGACTCAGTGCTGATTCCTGATGGTTTAAAGGAGGGTAGCCACAATGTCTCTAATGTAAAGGTCTCAAAAAAGAGGTTGAAAGGTTAGGGAATTCAAGAAAATCTTAACTTTTCAACTAGACCATTACCTTTTCACTTTCAATCCACAATCTTTATAGGCAGGGGTTATAGCATCACACTACTGTACTTCTCCCGTATGTGCCCAGGGAGCTCTACCTCCATCACCATATTATTACAATTCCATTTTCTTTTGGTCATGTAATACAATGCTATTTGAAACTTGAACCCACTGGCAACAAGAATACAGGCAGTATCCCTTTTTGAGAAAGAGAAATGGGACCAGCCTTGCCCTTCCAAACCATTCCAGAAGGGTTAGGAGGAGGAGTTACAGGCTGTTTCACTTCTCCATGTGAAAGAGCCATAACACTGAGTTAAGGAGAAAGACCACTGGCTTCCCATGGAAAATCCTGCTATCGAACTTGCAGGAGGGCAGCAGTTTGGAATTAGATCGCTAAAATAAGGAGATGTAGAAGAGGAGGTTGTGGGAGTACATATTCATATATATACATATACACACATGGACAGTTTACCACCAGGTGTTGTGTGCATTGTAGATCAATCAATATTCCTCTTGGGATGACCTACCAAAATTCCTTATTGTTTTGCTACTTGTAATGCATCTGTAACAAAACAATGCTGATAACATTTATATTCTAGAGCCCGGTCACTTAAAGACCCTTCTAACTACCAGAAAAAGTAATTTGAGGAGGTTTTGGAGATTTTCAGGCACTCCTTTCCTCTCCTCTGAATGTGACATTCCTTAATTTACCAGTAATCCAAAGAGATTGAAAAACCTTTCAAGGTGAAGTAAAGAAACTCTTCCATGAACAACACAGACACAATTTTTAATGGTGATCCTGAACTTTCAAAGGTTGATAGAAAGTTCTGCCAAGAAGCTGAAAAGATCCTCTGTTCTACTGGTTTAAAGCATCTATGCCTGGAAGCCACCTCTGACAGAGCTCCTAGTTCACAAATGTCTGCAGTTTGAATGTCCGTGTCAGAGCTGTTCAGTGGTCGCCTCATGGTCACTGCTAGTACTGGAGCCGTCGTATCCTAAGATTTATATCTATGGTTGGCCAGATGAATTAAATCCTTCAAGTCCCAGGTTATCCCTGTGAATGACGAAGGGGGTCCTCTGGTGACAAGCTCAGCTGTAGACATCTTTGCTGTATAAAAATGTAATGTTAGTTAAGATGAATCCCATCACAAGGTACAGGATGTTAAAACTGTGCTACTTTAAAAATCAGCGATGCTAGTAAACAAATGCAGATAGTATGGTTTTGGATGTGCACAGGAGAGAATAGGCACTGGAAAGGCATGTTCACATATCTGGGGCACAAGTAATCTGTAGTTGAGCTGTTTTTTCAAAGGGCAACTGGAAGGTGTTGGGAGTATCAGACCATTTCCCATGTAAGTGGGAAATGTGTTCATGGGCAACCACAGGTGAGGAAATCCCAGTTACTTATGAAATGTATTTCTCCTAAATGTTTACAGTCCATTGTGTGCCTCCAGTATTTATCACATAGATATTGCCGTGCGTTTACATGGGTAGTTAAGTGTACTCCCTGTATGTATTTATAATACTGTAATGTATGTAACAAGAAAGAATCACTGAAAGCAAGCACCACCCACTATTTGAGGAAGAACTGGAAACAAAACCTGCATTTTTTAAAATAACAGGGTCAACCATCACCTAATTTGTGAGTTTTGAAGTTTCACTTCACAAATCACTTGAATAACTCTGGCTTTAGTGGACTATAACAATTGCATTTGCCAGCATCAAACATTCATGGTTGCATTTTAGAAATGGTGCTGATACTGTAAGACATAATTCACATGGTTCATTTTGTTCTCGTTATGTCCTCTGCTAAATACATGGGATTTGGTAGATTTTGATAGGTAAAAATGAGAAAGGAATTTGGTGCGGTTTCTCTAGCTCCTGTTTATCTAGAAGGAACTTGGTCCAAGATGTGCCACAAGCACAAGTCATTAATACAATCTGTCCAGAGTTAGTGATTTCTATACATTATTACATAATTAAACACTCTCTTTAAATTGGGTCTGTGAGTCTCTTCAGGGCAAATTTGGCTGTTGCAGTCCCAGTGCCGGAAAGGGGAAGTAGTCCCCGGGGGGATGTGTTACCACAGAGCAAGCGCTCTGTGGGGGATACAGAGCATATGCAGAAGAGGGTTTGGATGAAACCTGGGCAATGTGCAATAAAACAAGAATGAACTTGGGCAGCTTATCAGGGATGGGATTTATAGTGGTATCTGTTTGGCCCCGTCATGCTGACCTACTTTTCTGTCATTGGAATAGGAAGGAGGTGCTGTTGCTGGTTCTAGGCTCAGGCACGACCTGAAGAAACAGGAGTTGCTCCACTGTCTCTTAATTGCTCATCAACGTCTTGGAGCTAGCCATCACCAGCTTATGAGCTTAATTAATAGTTCATCCAATTCGGTATGTGTTACTTTTTAAATAAATATCAGGGGCTAGAGTTGGTGGCCTGTGCCTGGCAGCCCTGGGTTCCCATAGCTTTGGGTTCCCAACGTTGAGCAGTGGGTCTACAGCTGCCTTCCATCCCTGCAGCAGGCAGCAGGATGTCAAGGCTGACTGTATCTCAGGAAGAGTGGTCTTGATTGACTCATTCAATATTTTTGCCTTCCAAGCTCTTGAGATGCAAAATGCAGTCTTCCACAGCGTCTGCTACTTGTCACATACTATCCTAAGATGATTTAAAATGTAGAAAGATAAAAGCTGTCCCATTGTTTCTGGAGCTCAGAGTGTTGAAAATAAAATTACATGCTATGGGTATACTTTAACAGGCAATGCTGTTCTAAAAATGATGTAGAAAAGACATTCTGGGGCAGCATGCTTGTTTTTTTCTGTCGGGATTGTCCATTGTCCAGGTACAAAGGCTATTTTTATGACTGCCCAAGGTGTGAATGCAGCTCTGTCGTTTCTCAGAGAGGACTGCAATTACCACCACTCTCATACTTCATGACTAGTAATGACAACTAAGGACTCCATCTTTCTTTGCATATAAAATGATGACCTCTGTTATGATGAAGGTTTCGGTACTTCATCAGTGGCTTTGCACAAATGTAGCTGATCAGAACCTGCTCAAGAAGTAACTAAGACCCAAACCTAAAAGCATCCAGGTCTTGATCTTTTTGCGTGTTCTTGTAGCAAGGATTATCTGATCTAACGTCATATCCTCTATGTGGAGTACTGTCCTTACGTAAAGCATTTTACATGTCTGATTCTGCTCCTTAGACGTTCTCCTAGTTCTGGCACTGGCCTTTTATTTTTCTTGCCTGGTTTAGGTTTGTGGCACATGTGTCCTATTTTATATGCCTATTATCTGAGGAAGTGGATTAAGGCTGGCACAGCTACACCAAACCCTAATCGCTTTAGAGGGCCTGTAGATCTATAATACTAGATTCAGCTGATGCTTGAAATCCATTCAAGAAGCAAATCTGGCAGATCAGGGAGGCAGGAGGCAGAGCTTTACACAGTATTTTTTTCTGAATATAATTGCCCTCTTAATACTATTTTATATACACCCACTAGTCAGTGTTCGTTTTGGTGGCATGGTGGTTTTTTTCCCCCCCCCCCTCATATTGGGGCAAGCTTGTTTCATATGAACCACTGTTTTCACTGCAGAATGTATTCATCACCCAAAAACTTGGCTGTATAACTTCTGCTATGAGAGTTTCAAACCACTTGGCACAGCACTGGGTCCAAGACAGATTCCTGGTGAGTCATCTGTTTTTGAAAAAGTGATAAAATATAAAACATGTTTATGCTGAAGTACCTGGATTTGTCATCTTCAGGCCACTTCAAAACAGTTTAGCTTTAGCTAAACTTAGTCAAGGTGCTTTAAAGCACCTCCAGTGCTCAGAAGCCACACTCATACAGGTGATGCACAAGCTGTCCCATGCTTTCCCAGTTGGAACAAAAGCATTTGCAGCATGAGAGACATTATGCTTCATACGTGTGAACAGGTGCCATCTCACTCAAGGATGGTACCAGTGCTGTTGCTGTTACTGTAAAGACACCACATCTTTCATGCGTTGATTTAAGTCTGACTCTCTAGAAGCTGTAGCCAACACATCTAGCAATAGCCTTTAATCAAAATAAACAATTTTGTCAAGACAAGAATGAATTGAAGCAAGCTGACTGGAAATGCATTTACTTTGAGAAAGTGAGGGGGAAAAAAAAAGAATAAACTTGTTTCTAGTAATTGGAATCAGATGAAAAAGGCTTCCACAGAGTGATACCTATAAAAAATTTTTTTTTAAGATAGAGTTTAAATAGGGTTATGGAGAAGATCAGCTGATAGGATATCTGTAAAATGAGATCAGAAATGTCCCAAGGTGTTCCTCCAGTCCCCTGTTCTTTCTGAATTCCCTTTGTATTTAGAATCCTTTTTATTTTCTCCCTCAGGCGTATCTGTCTTCCTTCTGTGCTGAAAATTATTAAAGCAATCCAGTATAAGCATCCAAAAGCAAGTATATCCCAACAAACATTACTTTTGATTTTGAACGTGTTGAGTACCCAGCAAATCCTTCTTTAGGAAGAGCCTTTGTTGAAGGTGTGCCACTTCTTGTACTGACCTCCATCCTTAACTTTCTAGACAATAGTCCTTCCAATTGTTTGCCAATGAACTGTGTTGAATGGTGATTCCAACAGTGCTGGCTCTTGGTTACAGGAGAGGAGTGAAAATGAGGCTATGGATCAGACTGAAGAGTCTTGATTGAAAATGAGATCTTATATTGTCCTCGTCAAAAAATCTGTGCATGCTATGGAAAAATAAAATAGCCAGGTTAAATTGAAAACTGAGCTGTAGAGATAATTGGCATATCTGTCTAGTTAATTTCTTATCTGGCTTACGGCACTGTTCTTCTAGAAGTTGGTCAGTGTTCAAGAGGCCCCATCCAGCAGAAAGGCCAGGCAGCCAGGGACAGCAGCATGACCTGTGTACAAGAGACCATGGCTTCCCCTGTGCATCCACAGGCAGCTCAAGGCCATCCTCGTGGGCCTTCTTGACTGTCTGGTTTGCATCTAAAGTACCTTCAAGATGACTAACTTCGGGGTGGTTTGCAGCCCAGCTGGAAGTCAGCTGAGGAGCTCCAACTGACAGCGTCCAGAGCAGATTAGTGAAGGCTTCCCCAAAGGGGATTTCCATTCCTAAAATGTTCACAATGGAGAGTTTGGTTCAGGATTTTGTCTGAGGGGAAGACAGGTATTCTTATGTTACTGTTTTCTAATGGCTGGTCTGCTTCACCTAAATTGGTGTTTTCACTGCTACGTGCCTTATTTTTCTCATGGAGAAATTATACTGCACATTTTAAAATTGAAAAAGCAAAAAAAAGTATTTTTTTCCTATTTTGTTGTTCTTGTGGAATTATTTATTTAAACTATGAAGTGGTATTTTAGAGGGGGCACAGTGGGTTAGTGGGTTCTTGGTCTTTCTTGGGTGGGTCTTTCAAGTCAGAGCAATAGACCTGCTGCAAACTACTGACCATGGATCGATTACGATTGTTAAGATGTGTCAATGCCCCAAATTACTGAGTTAAAGCTTTGTCCTCTGATATGAATGGGTGTTTAGATTTAAAAATAAATCCTTTGGATTATACTGAAAATTTGAACTGTCAAGAAATAAATGGTGTGGCAAACTGAAACATAGGTCTCTTAAAATGCCCTCAATTTAGCTGTATTTCAGTAATCTCTCATTCACCTTTCATTGCTGTCAGCAGCCTGTAGGGTTTCTTTTATATTTATGATGGAAACATCTGTCTATGAATCATGTCACTGGGGTGCATGTGTTTTTCTTACTTCATGGAATTAGTAAGCAGCACATAGTTTCACTGGTAGAGAACACTGCCTTGCTGGATCATTTGTACCAATAGGCATTTCTTCATGTAAACAGCTTTCTTGCATAAAAAATCCTTATTTTCATGTATGGTGGTTGGAAACTATTTCTGCTAAGTGCTCACATATAACTAAATTAGTTTCTTGGTTTTCCACATTTTCATTGTCAACATATATTTCCGTTAAACTTTCATTGACAGTAGGTATTTATTAACAGAATTTCTCAAGTATTTTCATATTACAGTTATATAGTGCGTTTGTCGTAGAAAAATAGATGCATATAAAATACAGGAGCCTGGCATACCTTTCATGTTCTGGAGTTGCTTTGCTAAAATCTGCAGAGACTAGCTAATTTTCAAGTTAAAATATCACTGACTTCCAAGTGTAGGACTTTTCATATACAAAATCATATTAATAAAAACATTATTTGCTTTTTAATCATATACTAAGCAGAAATGTAACTGACTGCAGCTTTGAGAGTTTAACATATATTATTAAGTAGTTTACAATAATATCCTTTCACTCTTAATTTCAGTCATCTGCAACACCTAAGAATTTTCAGGAAAGATAGATAAATAGGTCCAACAAACTGCAGAGTGTTGAATATTTTGGAAGACTGCAAGATCCTTTTCATTTGATCTGCTGTTTGTTATTGTCACTGTAGATTATGGATGAGAAGACCTGCAATTATCCAACGGTTAATATACTCTTTTATTTCTTCTGCTTTTTATTTTTGAAATGGAAGAAAGGGCAGAGCGACCGTGCAGCTGGCAAGTTGTCAGCTAACCTCCACTGCAGGCATTTAAAATACCTCTTCAGTGGGGCTTTTTAATGATAAAATAGGTAGGGCTAGCTTTTCTGACAATTCCTTGGAACATGATAGATGATAGTAACCTTTTCTCTAAATTAAACCGGAACAATGGGAGCCATCAGGGCAGTGCGCTCGGGTGCTCAAGCTTTGGGATAGCAGCTTCCTTTCCTGCCCCTCACCCCATAAGTACGTATTTTTATGTTTATTTTTAAATGTTGTTAATATATTCTGGGCTATATTCTCATCTCTGTTTCACTGAGCCTCCTTCAGCCTTTATTGGTTTGAAATAGTTATATATATGTGTACTGGTTTAATATAGAAGCAGTTAGCACAGACCAGAGGACTGTCTAGATTTTATTTCCCATTCTACAAAAAAAGCAAACTGTGCTGGCATACTAGCATGAGCAACTCTCTACTACTTGCAAATGAAGTGTATGCTGAGAAAACCTTCTGTCTCACTTTGTAATTTCTCGTACTTGCCTAAATAAAAGTAAAAATCCCTGAGTGGGCTTTTTTGAAATGAGTTTACATCTTCAGAGAAGGAGTTAAAGAGCATACTTGGCTCGAGCATCTATTTTTGCTTAGGGAAACATTTTCTGTAAGAACGTGTACCTAAGTGCTATTTTCTTGTCAGATTTCTCTTTGTGGTTATGTTGGGTTTTTTCAGCTGTGGTGATCTACAGCTATTTGTAAATTCTTCATAATATTAATTTAGACTAGAAGAGGAATCTGTCTCCTTTTTCAAAAACCAAACCACATTTCTCCATTTTACTAGATTAGTGATTTAAAAATACTGATGTTTTCTTCAGAACTGCAGTAAGACACCCAAATCAGGTGGTTTCTAGTCGCAGATGGGTATTTATTCCTCTGAAAATCTCTCCCTCCGATCAGATGCTGCTGGTAAGTGTTGTCAGATGTTCGAGTAGCTGCGCTGTGATGGCAGGCACAAAGTTGCCTATTCATTTTCTAAGCAAAGACCAGATGTTTGTTCTAGGGTAACAGGCTGATTTGCAGTTAAAAGCCTAAAGTACAATGTTTCAGGCTATAAACCGGCCATGTCTCGAGCCACATGTGACTTAAAAAGAAAAAGGTGAGAGCTCTGTACATCTGGGGTATTTGTTTACACAACCGAGGAGCAGATGGGTTATTCTCTCCCCTGTGTTAATAGAGGAGAATTCAGATTTGTGCCTTTGACAAGTTCATGCTTTTCCCTTGCTCTACACAGAGATGGCGATAAAAACAAGGCAAAGGGCTATATTTAGAGAATTAGACCAATGGGAACTCATCGGTTTAATTTAGGAACCCATGATAAATCTGTCTCTCTGAGAGATCTCAGTGAGGACTGAGGCACACCACGTCCGGCTCCAGCCACCCCATGTGCTTCCAGTTATTCTGAGCATTAAGCCATTGCACGCCAAAAAAGAAACAGTGAAGACTTTAAAAATTTGCAGTCCCACAGGGAAGTTCACAAGGTTATACTGGGCCCATGAGAGGTGAGATCTTGATCATTTTGTGACTGGCAATGTCTTATACAAGAAAGAGCTTTGCACAGAGTCCCATGACTTCAGCACTCCAGTAATACTCATGCCACTGCTGACTATTAGACTTATCCATCAGAAGCCTGGCTTCTGCCTTTTATTCTAATGTCTTTAATATATTCACCCTAACCTTTAATATGTTCACAGTGTTACAGGCAGGAAAAATTACACTGGGATGAAGGAACAAAGGCAAATATTGCTAAAGAAATTTTAAATATTGTGCAAATCTCTGGTGGGCATTGACTCATGTGCTTCATGGTGTCAATAATTGTTTGAGAATTGCAGCCATTCTTTTCTTATGAGCAGAGCATTACTTCTGAAATATAGTCACTACCTATTGATTATCTCTGTAGTTGTTTTCATGCATCAGTAGTTTCGATTAAAAAAAAAAAAAAGAAAAAAGCACTTATTTTACAGCAGTGTGTAAGATTCATGCATTGTTCATTAATAGCTGAAAAAAGTCTTCAGAATAATATTTTATTGCAAAGACCGTGTTGACATTTCAACTGCTCTGTCTCAAGATAAATTAAAAAAGTCTGAAGGGCTTCTTTTCTTTGTTTGTTGCATTTAATTTTTTGAGGTTTTTTAGGGGTGAGTTGTAAATGTTCTGCTGTCTCAGGACAGGGCTGCAATAAGAAGGACATTTGTCATTGTTTGATGCTAATGTAATTTCCTGTTTTTCCTACTGTATGACTCTCCTTTCAATCCCAATTGTCGGTAATGTGCTATTTTTTGATTAAATGATGAGACCTGAGATTCAGCAAGGAGAAAATAATTAAAACTATTTGTTCCACAGACTGTCAGGAGCTATTAGGGATTAGAAAATATAAATTAAGGGTTTTTTTTTCCCCGAGCCATGTTACAGACTTTGCAAAGTTCACAAACAATTGTAATCCTCTTTTATTGAGCACAAATTTAAAAGTAAAGGTCAGTTGTGTTTTGATCACCGAGGAGTTTCTATAACTGGTAAAAAACAAATGTTTAGATTATTTTTATATAAAAAGTGTGCTGCTTGGGAAACTCTTGCTTCTCGATTGTGGCTCCCTTACAGAGCTCAGGGACTGAAAACTAGCCGCGTGAGTTCAGCAGAAGTTTGCAGAGCAAAGTGGGCTTTACAGCTCGTCTCTCCAGCTGAAGAAGTGGCTAATGCCCTAGAAGGACCAAGGAGCTACAGGGATCCTGGCTGATGCAGGTGACCTCAGTGTCCCCTCACACTCCTTCCCCACAGCCGTATGCACCCAGTGATGCAACACACTGTCACACCAGCATTTCAGTGTCCCTTGCAACTTTGCAGCAAAAGGAACCTTGTTTTCTTCCTTGCTCTAAGAGCTTGGCCCTACATGTGGACCCACCATTTCTCCTTTCTTCTCAGATTTGGCTGGGTCAATATATTGACCAGCTTTCATCTAATATTTCCCTCTTCTTTCTCTGCTGTCAAAAGACTTGGGCTTGCTCCTTTGTTTGCTCCAGAGACGCTGATAACTGTCTGCCCCAGGAGCTCAAGCTTTCAAGCTCTCTACCCCTTTCTGGTTTCTGAAGGGGCCTGGTGACACAGATGGGTGATCCAAGGATGGCAAGTGTCAGTGCTGTACTGGTAGTCTTCCTACGCTGAGCTCCCGATGATACACTTCTCCACATGGCATCTGGGCTGCAAAAAGGCATATGACCCAAGGGGAAAAAGTACCAGGCATGCTGATGTAGAAGGTTGTGGTGAGGGTCTGGCAAGAGGCGTTTAGGAGGAGGAAAAGGGAGTGAAGAAGAGCTGGGACTATCCTGTCATGGGGCAGGATGAAAGGGCAAGCAGAGATATGAGTAAAAGTTTAGACTGCAGACATCCTTTGCATACCATCTAGAGAAATGGAGCTGTAATCTCAATTGGAACATTTCAGTTCTGCTGTGAAGTACATATTAAAAAACAATAGGTGGCTGCAGAACTGTGCAGACTTGCAGGTGAAGAGCAGAATTCTAAGCAAGCTGCTGAGCAGGCAGGAGAGGCAGCACAGAGGGCTGGGACAGGCGGTCTGTGCTGGTGTTTAAGCCCCTGCTCAGACCTCAGCCTGTAGTTTTATGAGTTAAAAGCAGTTACTAAACCGCAGCACAGTTCTGCATTAATTCAATTGGAATTTTTCCCAGGAAACAGAAGTTTAATCATCTGGAGCATCGTTGTTTGCAGTGTATCACCGCGAGCGAGCGAGCAGGGACGGCTCATTGATTGGACTCTCAAGGCAAACGGACGTGTGTAGCAAAATGGCATTACCAAAGAGCGCAGTTCAATACGGGCTCCCTAAACAAAGCGAATTATTTCAGCACGAGCTGAGTCCGTAACGTATAGTTATCGAACTGTAAAACCTCACAGTACTTGTTTCCCATTCTAAACAACTGCTCTAACCTTTTAGTCAAAAAGCCCTATGAATACAAGTGCAGTAGAAATTTTCCTGGGGCGCTTAATAAAAAGAAAAGGTTAATTTTCACTGCATCATTTTGTCTATTGATAATTCTGCAAGGGTAAGTCTCTGGGTCTACCCATGCCCTTAAACAGTACAGTTTCAGAAAGTCTCTGCGGAGGTAGGACCTATCTGAGAATGAAATAAAGGACTATGAAGATTTTTTTTTTTAAGATTCTTGCCTCACAACTTGGTTGTGTTTTGGTTTGGTTTTGCTTTTTTTTGTCTTTTTTTTCTTTCTTTTTTTTTTCTTTTTTACCCCAATAGCAGTAGTAGGCTTGGGAAAGACTTTAGGTTTGGAAGGGAATAAATGTTTTCCTCCTTTCCAGTTTTTCACTGTTCTCCTTCAGGTAGTGAGAATTACCTATGAATCTCACTTTTCGAACTTTCTGAGACACGAGCCAGGACAGTCTGTTTAGTTGTTGACAAAGGACTAAGGTATGCCATGTCACCTGCACAGCAACTTGACACTTCTGCTGTGACTTCGGTTATCCGGCAAAGGAAACATGGGAAAGAGCACATCTGTCACCAAATCCCGTCCTGGCCTTTACAGGGGAGACATTTTTCACAAATTAATAGCTCCATCTACTACCTTGGTGAAGCTTTACAAAACACCTTAGAAGTAAGACTGGATGTTAACATTAACAAATTCAGTCCATAGTAAATCTTGGTCTTGCTACGTATGAGTACTTAATTTGCAGTACATCCCACTTCCCTGCTTTCCTTTATCTGAACCACCGGCACAAACTGTCGTCCCTGTTTTTCTGTCTCTACCCTCTTGCAAATGAATAATGTTGTCACGTCTCCCCAAGATAACATCCTCTTCTGTGCTGCGAATACCAACCTGACCTTCTTTCAGAATGTTTAGCTGATTAAATGCAATGGGTTTAAACTCAGGAGTAATTGTTTTCAAGATGGAAGTTTTTTGCTTCTCTTTCAGATGTGGGGAAGCTTTTGTATGGCTGAGAGTTTGCGTGCAGCTCTCTATAATGAGCTCTGTGGTAAAAGATATGATGCCTTAGATCTTGTCTCGCATAATTTTAGAAACATGACTAATCTCATTGAAATCAATGGCAGTATTTGCCTGTCTGAAGTTATACATGTTCTTTGGGGCTCTTCTGATTTGAAGCCATAGATAGGTTCCTTGGCGGACAGTAAAGAGCCTTAGGGTTGATGGATTTAAACAAAGGGATTTAAGTTGCAGAGCTTAAACTCACTTTCAGTCTGCTCAACAAAAACCTTGATTTGAATAATAAGATTCAGCCGTCCTTTTCATTTGCATTTTTAGCTATTTTGTTAAAACCAGGTTGATTTTGGTGGGTTAGTAAGCATTCAAATATGTCAATTTGTAGCTGAATATGCCCTTTGCCTTTAAATTTAGTACTTCTCTTGGGTAATCAAGAGGATAAGGTTTGCAGACAGCTCCACAATCATATGGTTTCAGAATCTAGCTATGATTTCATCACTTTAACATTCCGTTGTGATAGAAAATGGGAACCGGCAGTTTTGTTTACAAGATGACTAATTTTTTTCTTTATTTTTTTTGCAAGCTGCTCCAAACTAAAGATGAGTCTAATTAATATGAAGCAAACTGTCATTTTTAAAGGGTTTTATTACTTACACAGAAATAACTTGAACTTATTGGTTGCATTTTTTTCTCATCAAAATCCAAGGTGTGTAATTACTGACTTGAACTAACTAATTCTGTTTACTGTATCTGTCAGAAAGATGGAATTAGAAAATCTGAGTCACTCTCACCTATTTCTATTTTTTTCACTAAAATAACTACAGAAAATCCATCTACTCTTCTTGCTTTCCATCTTTGAACGGACCTAAATTAACCCACTTGTTTATATCCTTTTGGTTTCTCATTCCAGATTAAATGCTGAAATTGCCAGCACCTGGAATTACAAGAAGCATAAATTTGCAGACTAAGATTCCTGTCCTCCCCACCACTTTTACCTGTCTTCCAGTTTCGGCTTTCCCCTCTCAGTTTGGGGAATATTGCAAAACTGTAATTTAAACACAGTAACTAGAAACCAGAAACCCAGACCAGCTGGAGCATGGACAGTACTAAATGGTATTTAACCATCTGCTTGAAACTTCTGCCTTCCAGCCAGTGCAGCCTCTGCAGGACCATCACCTTTTAGTCCTGCAGAAAGGCTCTGAGTCATCGAGAAGGAAAAGGAGACAAAGGCTGAGCCTCAGGGTGAGGATAAGCACTGTGAGGTGATGCTTCTTTTTCTACACAAGAGTTTTGTGTTGAGCAGACAGGTCTGCTCTTGACTGGCCACCCCCGTGGCCCCAGATGCAGGGCTGTGCATGGGGTCCCCGAGCCCATCACAGGGCCATGTTGTAGCCCAGTTAACATGCTGCTGCAATGTAGACATGAAAAATTTGGGGGAAAGTGCATTTTTGCTTTCATCTCTCCCATCTTCCCAGGCGTATTTTCATTCTGCACCCTATGCAGATGTAGCATCCTGTAGCACATTTGGGTTAGTTTGTGCACTTTACTATTTCAAGTCACCACCTTTGCTAGAGCAAGCACATAGTCTCCCTAAGTCCTGGAGGAGAAGTGTCCTTTGCTGACCTTTCCTGGTGATCCAGAAAGGGTTTTGCACCTTCTCACCGTATGGTTCCAGCAAGCGCCTCCAGCGGGCAGGTGAGAACCCTGGCTGGGCTGGCAGCCAGCTGCTCCCAGCCCCACCACCCAGCTGAGCCCATGGGTGGAAATAGCCCTGCTGCTGTTTGGGGTGCAAAAGGAGGGTTGTAGCAATTTAAGCAGAAAGGGCTGTGAAATCGCCGCCGGCCTGTGTAATTTTGGGTTATTTCATTTTGCCCATGCACTGTACAGTCTTTAGGCTTTTTGATCTCTTTGTAGTTCGTAAAGGTTTGCTATATTGTGGTTATCTTTTAAATATTTAGGAGTTCCATGCCCATCCTAAGTGCTTCTAAGCATTTAAAAAAAAATAACAGTCCTTATAAGAAAGTTGTGAACTTGAAGATACGTCAGTTTCCATTTTCTGAGAAGACATATGGGCAAAGGGACTTGTCAAATGTTAAACAGTAAGTGAAAGGGTAGAGATGACAGTAGGGGACTACAAGTCAGAAATCACCATGTATCTTATGCCTGAAGTCTTGTGTTTTCAGCAAAAGCCGGCAAAGACATTTTACTTTGCTAGAGCAGGCAAGTAATAAAATAAATTCTCCAGCAGTATATACGCTCAGGAGCATCCTCTTCAGTAGTTAGAGCCTTGCTGTGCCTCTTGCTCTCTGGAGTTGGTAAAAATGCAGCTACCGTTTCAAATGTGAACACTTCTGTGTGCTTTCCTGGGTTGTTTTGTTTTGCTTGCCAAAATCTCGCAGCCTGAAAGAAATCGGCAAACTAAAGACAACCCATGTACGGGTATAAGATAATGCATAGAGAATGAAAGCTCTGAAGCTTTCATCATTGTTTGTTGTTTTAACTCCTCTTTAATTTTGATCCATTCACATTTTGATTCATATTTAAATTGTGTTTTCAACTAAAAAACTACGCATATATTATTAAATGATGCATATTTTCCAGCCACTACCTATCAAAGAGGTTGCCTCTCGAAGAGCTTCGTTGGAGGGAGGAGCAGTCTTATGCTCTTATTCATGTTTCTCAGATAGTAATAGTTCAAAACTCAGCAGGATTAAAGCCTTGTGTAGTTAATAAAAATAACCGGATGGTTCCTTAGCATATATCTAGCATGAATACTAAGCTGTAATTAAGTATTCTTACTTAATGACAGATCAGGCTGCATCTCAGAATGAAGCATATTATATTGAATTGCTCACATGATACTGTAATTATGGCCATAGAGCTGGTAGTAAACAAATAAATTGAGTATTTTCCTCTACAAACATAGAAAAGGAGTAACAGCCTAGTGCGCAAAGCAACAGGATTAGGATTTAGGAGGCTCGTTCTTTCCTCATCGCTTCTCCTGACCTGTGCATTTGCTTCAGTAAATCACCTGCCCGGCTCTGAATAGAGGTGTTGCAGAAAATCTCAGATTATGTGAAGATACCCAGGACAATTCTGAGTGATTTAAGTCAGGCCTCCTCAGCATGAGGTGGTTGTGGGACATCAGCTGGTTAACCAGACAGTGTGCCACACTCCTAGAAGAGACTCCAGCATTTTGTGAAGTGCGTGTACTCTCTCATCTCTCTCCTCCTGTTATTGCTTGCCTTGTTTCCTGGAGACTGGATGTTCTTCCAGCAAGTGACAGTCTCTGGCTGGATGTTTATGCGATGTCTGGGGCAGCAGGCTCCTATCTGTCAAGTTTTGCATAGTGTTACTGAGCTGTGTGAGGTAACAAGTGTAATATAATTTGAGTGGCTGCACTGATATCTCAGTACTGACTTTGAAGATCTCGCTGCAAAGCAAGCTTAGGGATCAGCCTTCCGGCAAAGTATTCTTCCTCAATGCACTTCACAAAATGAACAAAGGACTCAGTTATGATTAATGACTTTGACCCAATGTTTCAATTCCCTGCTCAAATTCAGTCAAGTAGAGCTGGATTCTTGTTTCCGTTTGGAAACCGACTTTAAACTAAGCATCATTCTTCTAGTCCTCCATTTTAGCAGCTTAGAAATTGCAAAGTATGAATCCACAAACGCTCCTGCTCAAATCACTGAGGTTGTATCGCATTTCTAAGTGAGAGAGACTCAGTTTGAAATTAAGACATGTAAATTTAGTTCTGTGTTATCTGCGAGTGAGTTCACTGTTAAAGCTGCTGTTTGAAGACAATGGAGATCTCTGCAGTGTGGCCCAGAAAGCTGCTTCATTCAGCTGCTTGATAACATAGACATCTGATGCTATTTGAGATGACCCATGATGTCCTGCTTTGTCTGAAGCAGCTGCTTTGGGAAGAGGAGGGTTCAGAGCCATGGTCACTGTCTTCCTCAGTAAACTTTTGCTCATGTTTTGAGTCTGACAGAAAAACCACCCCAGGGCTATATAGCAGAACTGCTTGGCTAATTTCCAGCAAAGCAGATTTCTCAGAAGGCATCGCTCTGGTGTAAAACAAAATGACAGCTGCCACCGTTGACTCCATCAGAAGATTTGGGGGAAATCAGGCTTTCAAGCCTGGGTGCCCGCCTGCTTCTTGGGCTCCCTGAGCAACAGGCTGATCCTGACAGTCTTTTGGGGATAGTTCCTTTCTTTCATGGAATTTTGTCTACAGGCTTCCCAGCCCCTCGTGAAGGGGCTGATGTGAAGATGAGGTGGGGCTTCCCAGGCTCTCTGCGTACCTGGATTTTTTGGAAAGGTCTTTCCAGAAAATGTGGTTTCAATATAAAGGGAAGGAGAGATTCAGGATCTGATACCCTTTGTGTCCGTTTGCCAGCTATCTCTGCTTCTGTTCTTTACAGCGTCTTGTGCTAGGATGCTCAGGGAAAACACTTCTCTTTTGCACAGAATAGGCATGAATTATTCATACTATAAAAGCTCCTTTCCTTCAACATTTTTGGTATTTTTTTTTTGTTTGAAAATTGCCTCATGTTTTTAATTCATCAATGTTTCATCTTTTATTATATATTCATATCTTTGATTCAGAAATTATTTCTCTGTAGCCACAACATTGTCAGGAGAAAGGCTTCACATTTTAATTCAGCCATTTCTGTTTGTAGCTGCTGTCTCTTTTAAAGGTGAAATCTAAAGAATTTTATTATGGAGTGAATTTATTAAAGAATTCTCATTGCCGTGAGTTGGGAATTGAAGAGAAATTAATTTGGTGGTGCTGACTGGGTCTCTAGGGAGAACTGTATATTCAATAAAACATCTCTATCTCTTTCTGCTCCGTAATCAAGGCAGAAATTGGATAGAAAGAGAATAATAGTGAGCTACACAGGAAGAAAGAGAGAATGCAGATGGAAACCAGGGCTTTTGAGTGAAGGCCGAGATGTCTGAAAAGCTGTGCAGCCAGACCTCTCTGGCAGCTTTGGCTTCCTAGGGACCTGACAGTTGGTCCTGGCCGCCACTCTCACCAGGACTTACAGTCAGCTGTTACAGCCTTATTGATCAAAGGCTGCTGACCACGTCCTTACACATACGTCATAGTTTCCTTTCTAGCCTTTGTTTTCATAGTCAGGGTTTCAACTGACTACTTTTTGGCTGAAATTTTCAAAGCAGCCATCACGATAGGAGGTCTAGACACTGTAGAAGTTACACATCAAGCGTTGAGCGCCCGTAGCCTGTGTCTTCACCAGGAGGCTGCGACACTAGAGCAGCCGTTGTTATTTCACCTCGGAGTCTTGCACCCGTAAGTAACCTGGTTTTGAAATGACTCGGTAGCTCCCAGATCACAGTAATCACTTCTCCCTGGAACACAGGTAATATGTTTCTCACAAGTTTGTTTGCTTTCATGTTCATGGGAACACAATCCCAGCTACTCCATTTCTGACGGTTTTCAAATGAGTCCATGTTGCAGTGGCTTCGTGTTTGCCTTTGTTCTTGAGAGTCAAGCAGTGCATTAAGGGTGACTGGGTGTCACCCCTCCATCATCTGCCTGCGAGTAGATGAAAGATTTTGCTATACCAAATAACAGTAATATCATGTTCTCATTCTTGTTGCTAAGCATACGTATAATACTGTTCAGGGATCCCAGATGATCATTGTCTTTGCTGAAGAAAGAAAGACAGAAAAAGCAGAAAACTCTGTAGATACAGAGTTTTTCAATCCAGTAGGAGCCAATAGAATATTAACATTTTTTTTTAAAATTACCAGAATAATGAATGTTCAGAAAAGTAAAGGAGTGCTGGCAAAAGTGCCTGAGTACCCTGAGTACCCTAATGGTCTGTTCAGTGCTTGCTGTGTCTTCCTGGCTAGAACCTGGGAAACGTGTCGGTGGCCAGAGATATGTCTTCCTATTACTTGAGCCAGGAATGGCCTGATGGGAACTCACCCATTTGAAAAAGCGAGGACACAGCCTAAACCCTCGAGCCACAAACCTCCACTGAAAGCACCCTTTAAGCCATTTGCTAGCATGCCAGGAGGTCCTGGAGGCACATCTGCTCATTTGGCCCCTCATTCCTGTCCCTCAAAATGCAACTGCGATGTTGGTCATTGAGTTTGCCAGCTGCTCTCTGGTCTCTGTCCCCTTTGCCCAGCCTTCTTTCCTACCATCTCTCAAAACGGCAGCATCCTTCAGTCACAAAATACAAACCAAGTACAATCAGCTGATTGACTGGGTTGAGGGAGCAGCATGTGAAGCTAAGAACTCCTCTGAAAGCAAGAGTTGTAGCACGACTGCTTTTCTTAGTTATATGGCCAATTCTGGCAACCAATATAATTTGAACTATACTCACGCCATCCATTCAAACAGTTCTTTATGGTGCTTGGGACACATAGCAAGGTTTTCATTGTTTGCTGGTACCTACTGAAAATGATACTTGCAAAAGAAATGGAAAAAGAATTTTTTGTTTACTGGAGGAAGTTTGGTTACTGTCCAGTTTTCTGTGGTTTCCAATGGACATGCCATACTGTCTGCCAGGACTCCGAGCTGGGACTTCATGTGGAGGTGGATCTGGATGAGTACATGGGTTGACAAGGGAAGCACCACCAAGCCATCATGTATAAGTGATGCAGGCGGACAATTTCCGAAGACTTAAGCTGTTGCGCCTGTTGTAGACAAATGGAAAGGAAGTGACATTTCGTGGAAACACGGCTGTAGGGACTGACTGTCATCAGCTAACACATCTTGTGAATGTTAGTGCCTAGTATTGACAAGATTATATGGCACTTAAAAATGCACTAATCAAAATGTGTTAACTGGCAAGCCTTAAACAAATCTAAAACACAAACCCTCTTAAGTGCATGTCCCGGTTTTCATAGAACAGAATATGCTGTTTGATGCTGAGGGAAAATCATTCTATGGTGATGACTATTTCATGAATATTTAAAAAAAGAAATATTAAAGTTTCTGTAAAAGACCATCTTTTTCTTTGGGAATAGATAGTCCCAAAATAATGTCACTTTGTGTATATAGACTGCATTATGCTTAAATAAGCTGGTCACATGCAATCTTGTCCCTCGGTGTAATGAGCAATACAAAGACATGCAATTTCAATCAGACGTTTATTTACTGTTGAAAGGATACTGCAAACAAGTAGTTAATTGCAAATGAAATAAAAAATGTGATCAATACCGTAACAAGCAAAAGGAATTGCAGATGCAGAATTTCATTAGGAAAAAGTTAAGCAGAAATCAGTTTTACTTCAGTATGACAAAGGTGTTCATTACAGTTGCTTGGATACTAGCAATATAATAATTTGTAAACAAAAATCCAATTTAAAAAATGTTCAGCACAAATACTTTGGTAATTGAAGAGTGAAGAAGCATCGGGCAATTTATAGGAATCCCCCTTGTCTTAGGACAAGTCCAGCAAATTCATGAACAAGATGTTATTGATCCTATATGTATGTATATTATTCTGTAACGTTTTAGTGTTTGTTTTTTTAATTCTGGCAATGTGTAGAGTATCTTCCCCTACAATTTGATATTTATTATTATTATTACTCCCTTGTCTACCTGCGACTTTTGGTATAATACTTTAGAGTCCTAAAGATGGGAAATTTTTTCCTGTTTGAATGGAGTATCATGCAAACATCTCAGGTTTTATAGATCAAGATCTTTAACCAGTGGCTGGGCTGGTGATTTCTCTGGCCTATTATCAGGTTCTTTCCTTCTTAGAAGGCTGCCAGCATCAAAGGATGGGTCACATGTGTTGCTTTCACAGTGGTCTCCTACTTGCGGTCGTGTTCTTTTACAAGAGCTTTATGGTTCCTTCTTACGGTTTTGATGGGCTACGTGTGGTGAAAGAAGCAGAAAAGCTGGCAACCAGGAGTGAAGCTAGGCAACCAGGCAAAGCTGGCAATCAGGAGTGATGACTAGTAGAACAAGTCATCCTGCTCCCTGTCCAGATCCTCAAGAATTGCTTCGGTGGTTGCAACCTGCCGCCACCTTCTTCCATCCCAGTAGCTCCTCAGGTGCGGATATACAGGCAGGACGCGTGAACACGTGTCTCTGTGTGTTGCAGTTGATTTATGGGTGTCTTGTATATCCAACACTTTGGCAAAAGGTCTTGACTGGCATGGGCAGGTGGATGTACAGTGCTTTCATTGTAGACACAGACATGATTCAGAGGTGGAATCACAGCGTGTGTTTTAATTCTAGCCCCTCTAAGCAGGTAGTTCATCCACCCAGCTGGAAGGCTAGGGGACTTCTGGTGAAGTCTTCTTTCTTTTTACATTTGTTTAAACAGAAAACATGCCAAAACAATAAAGAGATCATCAAGTAAGGGAACATTAAGCCTTTCAGCATTAATTAAGCACTCAGAAGAAAGGATAAGACAATTAATTAATCATATATATGCAGTTCTGCTCCTCATTGCACTGGAAAAATTGTTTTCCTTTAACTGAAATTATTATACACTAATCGCTCAATGTATTATTGTATTTTTTTCTTTATGTGTTTAGGTAATCACTTTTTATCAACAGGTGATAGAAACTAAATAGGAATTTTGCACAAAGCCTTTTACTCATCCCACTGGATATGGTGGGCAGGATGAAAAACAAATCCTGTGAAAAGTTACACAAGCTGATCTAAATGGGTGGTGACCATGTCACTGTGTTTGTAGACTGGTCACAGTATAGCCATGTAAGCATACTTATTATTGTCTGAACCTGCTCAGTATTTTCTTTGTATTGAAGATAGGAAACAATTTGCTGTATAAAATACTTTAGTAAAGACCTACTATGGCTGCATGAATAACACGAACAACTGCCTTTCAACTTGTACATAGCCTTCATTTAACACATTTGATTTTATTTTGAATAGATCTCTGGTAGTGATCTTAGTTGATGTACCATGAAAAAAAAGAAAAACATTGATAGATCCTGCATATCCTGGGAGAACCTCCCCGTGGAATTAAGCAAAGGTACATGATATTTCTAATGCAGTGGGAAGATCCAAACAGACCAGTCCCTGAGGCTGTAGAGAGCCCCGCTGATAAGAACGTAATCACACAAATTGCACCCATAGGCAATTGTTTAAAGGAAGGTTTGTTTTGAGCTGTTGTCATTAAGATTTGTGAGTCATCAATGCTGACATTAAACTTGTTTGTGGGGAAAGCTGTTGAACTCAGGAACATAAAGTTCAGTGAACCATCGCATGAAGTAATGGTTTATCTGTGTCACTAGTACTTTAAATACTGCAGTGCCTTAAAAATTTTTGCTTTCCCTCTGTCACCCAGAATAAATTCTACAAACTGTGAATGCTCCTATTCATCATTGTTCTGCTACTTTACAGTATTAAGGTAATTTCTATTGTGTCATAGCTGGTAATGATAGCAGCTGCTGTGTGAGCATGTGGACTCCAACTTTTTGGAGTCATCCTGTTTCTTCAAAGAATTATGCATGTGCATAGCTTTATATTGTTTATCTAATTGACTGAATTTGAATCCATAAGATAAATAAGGATGAAGAAGCAGTAGTGGAATACTAAACTAAGGTAAATAAGCACTTTTAAAGTGTTTCTAGAGAGTGTCTCATAGTACATTTATTTTCTTAAAAAATAAATAAGATTCCAGTAGCTACCTGGATCTGAGGGTTTTTTTAAGGTGCTGACTGATATTTTGCTGTGAGAATAGCCCGTTGGATAGCTGAGTTTTCATCTTATTTCAATAGGTGGTATTTGGAACAGGACATGCTCTCTTTCTGTGGTAACCAATAGTAAACACTGGCTCTGTTGAGGTCAGTGAAGGAATGCATGGTAGTATTACCCCTCTTTGAAACTGTTTGCACCAGTAGTTTTTTCTTTCAGTTTAAACACATTTGAGGAAGGGTTTGGCATGGAACCAGTGGAGTTCTGTATGAAAGTAGATCAGCAGGACATGTTTCTTCTTCAGCAATTTACTTTTGGGGAGTGTGCCCATGATCATACAGGAAATGTGTTTCCCTCACAGATCCTGAGGATGCTCTGCCCTGGCAGCACCTGGAGATGCCGTGGTTTGGGGTAACCTTGCCTTACTGTGTGATCGTGTGACATGACTCTAACTTTTTTGGAAAAGACACCAGATGCATCAGATAAATTAATTACTTCTATTAAATTCTGTTGTATTTATTTCACAATGAGAAAACAGAGAAGCTGTTTGTTTTTTTAAAATATCAGAACCTTTTCACAAAAAGCTTCAAATGACAGATTTGGGGTTTGGTTTTGGTTTTGTTTTTTCCTTTTTGATTAGGCACTGAGTAATTTATTTAATACTGTCTCATTCGTGAAGTGAGTTCTTCGGGAAAAGGCATCTGGTTAGGTGCAGTAGGCAAAATTATGAGCAACATTGGCACTGTTAGTTACTCTGAGAGTGACTGAAAAGATTGTAGAATGGCACATTATTATCTAGAACATTGATCATAATTATGTCACAGATAAAAAAAAAAACATATCAAATATTGTGTTTTAAATATGCCCTTCAATGGAAAAAAAAAAGCCATTGAAATAATTTCTGTGATATCTGTGGGATCCTTCTGAATGCAAAGTGGAAATGTTTTGCATATCCTCAGGACGAAAGGAGTTATCCCTCTAAGCTCTTCACTTATTAATTTTAATTTAATACCTACGGTATATCAAACATTATAGATCTTTCACAATTTTGCTTTATGACACTGCAGAAGTCTGATAACTATGCTCTGTGTAAAATGTAATTCCCTGGTTTACCTGACCACTTGGACTGAATGGTGGGACCTTAATTTGCCATCATGGTTTCCATGATCCTCGTGTCATATTGTTATTACAATGAACGCATTGCACATACAGCATAGCCTTCATCTTCATAAGACAGAGTATGGACTCTCTCATCCTTGAAAAAATAATAATTAAAGTAGGATTTTAATATTTGTGTTTGCTTTTGGGTTTATTAACTCTGTGAAAACTAAATAACTTATTTTGTATGTTCCATCTGATTAGCTCTTGAAAAAATGGACCAGTTTTTCATATAGCTGTTCTGTGCCTCTAAGCTATCTCAAAATAGCACTGTTGTAGAAATCGATGGTACTTTGCCACATGGATAGGTGGCATTTTTATCATTGCCAGCTTGAGGTTTGCATAAGGATCATAAACGTGATGCAAAACTAGGGAAGGTCCTATGGTGTGATTTAATTCTTCTGTCGTACCTGCCTCACTTGAATTTGGGTTGGTTTTTTTTTGTTTCTGCAGACTCCAGAGGAAGGAGCCTCTACAAGCATCTATGCAGCGGTATCGCCTGAGATGGAAGGAGCCGGCGGCTGCTACCTTTACAATGAGACAAGGACAAAATCAGCTGACATAGCATATGATGAGGAGCTGCAGAGAAGGCTCTGGACAGAGAGCTGCAAGATGGTTGGGATTTCTGATGAATCCAGCAGAGTTCCCTAGAAGAATCCACTTCCAGCTGGGTAAATGAAATGTATTGACAAGCATCTTAGGTGAATTCTTGCAGCATCAGTCATCATCCTGGAAATCACTGTCAAATCCCAAAGGCAAACATGAACAGCTCTGTTCTTCACTTGAACCCCTAATCTGCTAGGGTGTGGGGGGAGTATTCCCACAGAAAGATGTAGTAGTTGGTTTTAAACCATCAGTTTTGTAAATCATGATGTTTCAGTCTGTGATTAAAATACAATCTTTAACCTTGTGCAGAGTTGAGTTTTCATTTTTTGTCTGAAAAGCCCCACAGCTTTCTCTAGTGAGCCTGTTGTGTCTGTGGCGTGCTGAATGTAAGCTACCTTTGTACATAAAAAGTCCTCTTTTTTTAATCAGTTTTAAGTGTTAAAACTTAAGCTTCATTAATCTTTAAGACACTTCATAATGAATGTCAGTTTGTTCTAATGAAGACATATGGCATTCGTGATCATTATGTTGTATCTATCATAACATTAGTTTTATATGTCAACTTTTCTCCAGAGGTTTTAACTGAAAGGCAGATAAAAAAAAAAAAAAAAAAGTAAATAAATAAGGTCGTCAGACAGGATATTGAATTCAGTTGTTTTCAGTTTGAGTTCAGCTCTCCTTTAAAGAAGAGCCGTAAGAACAAGGAAGGGATTAAACATAGTAATGGAGACACTGAATTTGGCAGAGGGTGCAGTCAGCCTGTGTCTCCACACTGGGCTAAGATTACTTGTCCCCTTTTCTCTGAACCTGTGTAAACTGAAGTCTGCAACTTCTTGATTTTTCTTTGACAGGAGATTCACTCATCTACTGCTTGTTGCATGATGAATTACCTCCTTTGGTTAGTTTTGAACCTAGCTCATATGAGTTTCTAGACTGTAGTTCATGGTTTGAAAGAGAGAGTAAACAATGAATGTCTGTCCGTTTTTGTTAAGGGGTTTGGAGACTTCCAACATGTCCCCTTTTAACTGTCTCATTGCCATGTTGAAGAATAGCCCCTGCCTGCTCATCTAACTTACAGAGCAGCAACAGGATATTTTCCCTTTTGTTATGTATTTCTTTCCTAAAACTTCCTAACAGCTGTTTTATTTTCAATTTTGTTTGGCTGTTTCTGAAGGTAGGGCTGATATATTTTATGAACCTATCTTTGGTGAACCCTAAGATTTCTCTTCTGAGATAGTGGTCAGTTCAGATACCATCAGTTTTGAACACTCTTCAGTGTGTAGAGTTCAGGTGACTCTACCTATGCCTGCCAAAGTGAAGCTTCAAGAACGATGTTCAAATCCATGAAGTGAAGAGCCAAACAGACAGATGGCAATATAAGAACAGTCTGAGTTTCTACAAGCTCAGGTAACTAAAAGAAAAAAAAAATGGATTGAAGATAGAGACAACATATTAATGAGGAAGGTGACAAACCATCAGAACAACTTACAAGACAGTTCCCCTAGAAGTTTCAGTCAGGATTAGAAGTCTCCCTGAAACACTGCTCCTCAGTGAGAGAAACTCTTTGAGTGTGGACACTGACAAGGGAGCCTGAACTCCTGCTGTTAAAGGAGTACTCCCATCTCATTCATTTTAGTTGTCTGAAAAAGTAGCATAATCCTAAAAATGTCCTTGCATTTCTTTTTTTAAGGTATACACAGCAAAAGAGACCAATAGGCAGCTGTAAACATTATATTCACTTTGAGGTACTGGAAATCGCTGCATGACAGAACTAAGTGCAAACACAGTGTTGTGCTCTCATTTGCAGCAGACTAGAAAGAATATGAATGTGTTTCTATGCGCTGAACCCCAGAATAATATCCCTCTTGGGCTTTTTAGCACAAACCTCATACTTCACTGACCATCTCTCCAGCCTTTGGTTCAGAGAGAGATCATGTCTAACTGAAAGACAGCATACTAATATGTCCAGAGACTATCAAGGAGATGCAAAGACCAAAAAAAGCCAGAAAAGCGGAGGAGAACAAAAATAATAAAAAATCAGAAGGAAAGCATATTTCCCCTGTGAATTAAGCCATGCATGATTTACTCCTAGCTTCTTAGAGTTAGTATATACAAGGGTTAGCAGCAGGAAATTTATCACTCAGTCACTATAGCACTTTCTCTGTATGACTGGCTGACTTTTTTTCTTTTTTTTTTTTTTTTTTGGTATGTGAATGTAGTGCTTGTGAAATGTGCCAGACTGACACTCTGGGAGCTAAATTCCTCTGTTTATTCACGGATCATGCACAGGATGCAGTAAGCCTGCTAGACAGCCAACGTTTTGATGTTGCCATAGCATTCCCACGGAACATCGTTGCTGCTAGAAGTATGTCCAGGATTACTCAAATTAGATGGGACCAAATTACCTACAGTTTTAACTCTCTCGGAGCTCCACAATATTTGCACAACCAGTTTCAAGTGACATAGGGACTGGTAAAATAGCAAACTCTACAGAGAGTTTCTCACACTCCTGGTGTAACCTGGAGCACTTTGTTAGCGGTCTCAGTCAAACGAGATCTGTTCTAACAGTGAAAACACGGTTTGTGAGGATCAAGAACACAGATAGTGCCTGCATGGGGGAAAAAAATATGTCTCCTAAAGCCAGGGATTTCTAGAACAGTGCAGTGCCATGAAGATATAGTTGAGTCAGATGCAAAAGAGTTGTCTCAGGAGCTAAAAGCAGAAGACCGTCATCTCTGCAATGTCACATAAATACATGAGCTTCTCTTGAGCAAAATCCAATGTCGTCATAAAGCGCTGTGTGTCACTGGGAGCACCCACTTGCCATACTGCTACAAAAATCCAAAATAATCCTTACCACATCTATGTCAGAAAAATATATATAGGAAGCCGGTAGAAACAGGACAATGATTTTACTTCAGCACACAGAAATGGTAAGAGCTCATTTAATTTTTGCACTTCAAGGACATGGAATTTCTAGAGACCTGAGAAACCCTGGTTTTCTCTTCACCAGAGACATGACTGAGAGATGGCTTGAGTCCTTGCAATAGGTGCACAGGTATAGAATAAATACCTGACAGATTTTTAACCTTGAAAAAAAAAAAAAAAAANCCTATAATTGTAAATTGAAGTTAGACAAATTAACCTTCCAACATCCTCTGTAAGGAAAACATCCTCTGTAAGGAAAACAGATCCTCTGTAAGTGTAACTCCATATTGGAACAGGTAGATCTGGTATATGAAGAAAATTAAAAGATGCCTCTGAAAAGATATCTGGCAGGGAGGCCAGGTAGACTCCTAAGCAAGGAAGGTCAGTCGCAGGGAAATCATACTTAGATTCTCTCTCACTCCCATAGTGATAGCATTTATTTTGATTGGTAGGAGAGTGCCTCGATGGCCACAACTTCTAAAATTGATATTTCCATGCCAGTACTCCACCCAGGCTAATGTTTGATTCAAAACTCTAGGTGCTTTTACCTAGTCTCAAAAAGACATACAAAATCTACAATCCTGCTCAAGACTGAGATCCACAGAAGCATCCAGTAAGGGCCACCATGGACTGATCCCATTTCCGTTTTTGACCGATATTTTATTCTTTTCTAAAAAGGATTACTTTTTATAGTAATAAAAAGATGAATCTGTTTTGAAAGATAGTTACTGCAATGAATATAGTTATTTAGGAATTTGATAAGATGATGCTATTTAAAAATGAGCTTGCACAGGAAATAATTATCTTGCTGACAAAAGGCCCTAAGTTTCTTTGAAGAAATGTTAACATTTTCATTCATTAAATAGTTCATTTGTGGACTGCAGGGAAAGGAATCACATGTTGAAAGAGTAAGTGCTGAAATTTGTGTGTGAACACACTATTATTTGCAAATAGTAAAGCAGTTGCATCCTTGTTCCAGTTCCAAATTGATTGAAACCCTAAATGTGGAACTCCAACTACTTTTCCACAATGATGTTTTATAGATACTTAAAACTTATAGTTACCTTTTTTGAACAACTACCGATTACTTTAGCACACAGTGAGATGTATTATGCATAGATACAAAGGACTTCATTGTTTGACATCAGGCTTGCTCCTGCCTCTTCCGACTGCACAGTTGTGTTAGCCCTAAATATAAGCATACATGTAATTTTTAAAGCCTGATCCTAAGTAAACTATGCAAGCTTTGGCTCTTGTACACTTCTGGCCTTAGACTGTCCTTGTTCATTATATGACATGGTTTGTGCTCAGCTGCCTCCATGGAGAGAGAACATCAGATTCCAGTGAAGTTATCATGAAATCTGTCGCAGATAAGATAAAAATACATGATTTTAGGAGAGTGAGGGCTGAGGACACAGACCTCTATCTATCTGCTATAGTTGAAGAAGTCAGTGCAAAATGTGAAGTGCATTGCACAATGTCAGGCCAGGCAAGAGAGAGAAATTGTTATGAACAATTTTTTGAATGTAATTTTATTCCTTTTTAAAACAAAACCACTTTGTCTCTGCAATCCACTGCCATAACATTGACAGTGCTGTGAGAATTGGCAGGAAAAAAAACAGACCAGTGGCAAAGTGTGCTGTGTCCAGATGCATGTAGTTATTGGCTTCTATACTGTTCCCATCAACTCCTGTTAGCATCTCTCCCTTTGGAAATGGACCTAAGCCAAGAATTCCTTTCCCACAGGCAATCAAGGAGAGTCAAAAAGTAGTAGTAACCGTCACTTATTTAGACAAGCACTCTTTAGGTTGAAGGCAATCACCACAAAGTGAAAAAAAAAAAAAAAAAAAAGAGATAAAGAA
>VZRU01013327.1:256891-375992 GCA_013398155.1 Pedionomus torquatus
AAGGAGGGAGGAAGGAAGGAAGGAAGGAAGGAAGGAAGGAAGGAAGGAAGGAAGGAAGGAAGGAAGGAAGGGAAAGCTATGACACTTTTTGAGCGATGTTAAACGTGGTCAGAATGCAAGACACATTAAGATGTTAACGAGGTTTATGACCTTTCCCAAGAATATAGACCAACAAACATAGGCTTTCCCTCTATCTTTCCATTACTTGAACTCATTCAAAGATGATTCATGATCAGCTCAAGTAACATCACTGTTAAAGTTTGCAGTAAAACAGATCCATTTATTATTTATCCTTTTTTTTCTGAAGCTAGTAGCAAGATTTGTTCCAGCTTGCCCACATTTATGGAATTCATTATTTAGTCCGTACTGATCTGCATATGTTCAAGATGTGGGATGTATCTAAAGCTTTTTTAACAATACTGAAGAAAAAAAACCCAATTTTTTTTTTAAGAATTACGGCATAGCTAAGGGCCAAATCCTGCATTCTTTTCTCAAGGAAAACTTCCACTGAAGACAATCCCAGTTCTTTACAAAGAAAGTAAGACTATGCTCAAGAAAGTTAATTTAAAATATTTGCACAGAACTTTTCCCTTAACTACATTGTATGGCTCTGCTGAAGTTAATGAGACATTCCAGAATCACCGTAGAAAGACATGTCACTTAATAGCAGAAGAAGCTATAAAAATCTTATATCATTTAAATTTGATAATACCTCAGAACATTATCTCTGGAGTGAAAGCACCATCATGCTTCTATTGATATATTATAGCCTTCTCTTTGTCTCAAAGAGATTAATCTAAAAAAATGTGCAATCCAAAAATTCCACTGATACAGTATCTTGAGAAAAGAGGGTAGCATTCATCTCACTTAAAATAAATAATCTAAAAGCCGCATAGATAGTTTAAGTCAGTCAGTTATGCTCCATCTGTGGTCAGTGAATTTAATACTTTTATGGGACAATTCCTCTGACCTATTTGAGTGTGAAATGAGTCAGGATGCCAACTTTCTGACTGGCCAGAAAAGGAAAATAGACAAGTAGTCAAATGTAAATGTCTAGCTTCTGTACATTCTCAAGCTCTGATTGGCTCAGCCAGTTCTACATACTTCACACTGCCTAAGAATAAATTTCTTTTCTGGGATTTTTTTTTTTTCTTATTTTCTTAGCTCAAAAGGCACCATAGCAATCTTATGGTCTGATCTTCTGCACAGTCAAGATCAGATTATTCTGATTTGACTGTGGTCTCTTCTAGATATCAGTCCTTGTTTAAAATTTTCCAGCGAAACACTGGGTATGTTCTTTCCAGCCATCAATTGCCCTCAGCTTAAAAAAACCTGAGCTATATTTCACATCTGAATTGAAGTAGCTTTTCAGCTTCCATTTATTTGATCTAGTTACACTTTTGTCTGTTGGGTTGAAGAACCCATGTCCTGATCCCAGTGGAGATGGCCAGGCAGGGAAGAAGTCATCTCTTGGCATATTGATTAAGCTCTTTGAATCTTTCATCAGAAGCTGTGTTTTACATCTTGTGATCATTTTCTTGTCTCTCTTTGAATGTCATCCAACTTTTCAACTTCCCTCCCCCTTTCAGGATCTCAACAGCTGATTTTGATATACACAGGTAGCGCAGCCTCAGTAGTCAGCTTAGTTTTCCTCTGTTCCTGCACCCTGAGGCCATACTGACCTTCTTGCCTGAAGCATCATAGAGGAGGATCTCAATTCAGAGACTCTATAAGCCTTTTTCAGATCCATGAAGTTTTATCCCTTAAATGCAGCCCACTTTATTTGTTTCAAGATGTATGATCTAACAGAACTCTGAATGCTTCCTTTATTGTGATTTATTTCCACTATTAAAGCCCTAAATCTGCACTAAAGAGTGCTTGAGAGGATCTGGGAGCTGTTGAGTCAAGAGGTGCATCAGGCACCAGGAGTCAGAGCACTGACATCATGAAAACATGCCATAATTCAGCAATTAAAACCATAGATAAAATAGTAATCAGTGACCTGCCTTATCTGGAACATTACTGATTTCTTCAAATCAGTCATTTCATTCATTTTAGAAATTATTTCTGTTATTTATCACTCTGACAGAATCTCCCAGAAGACATTTCTCTCTCATCCCAGCCAGGATTAGCTGTATAAATGCATTTTGCCCTGCACCTGTGAGGTGAAGAGACTCCCAGCAATCACTCAGTACTTTGGCACAACACAGGAGCTTCTTCAACTTGGCTCCAAACCTTGACTCTGGCAGCAATTTAGAAAAGCAGGTTAGGCTCTCAGAGATTCTTTTTTTAAATCCATACTAATTCTCCATGTTCGTTTTTAACTTCTTGTTCCCTCTCATTATGCAACTTCTCTATGTGACCCTCTGTGCAGGTGTGAGGCTTCTCCCAAAGTTGATGGAAGCGAGTTTTGTTCTGTGCATCTGCTTGGCATGGCAATTGTAATGGGGATATTGTAACTCCTTCTTGCTCTGCTGCATCTTATTCCCGGACACTGAATTCAAGCCACAAATTCACAGCTTCTCTGCTTGTTAGGTGGCAAATCATTACTATCTGTTTTTATGGGACTCTAAACCACATTTTGTACCACATTTACTTAATACATAATTGCTGTTTCTGCATTTATCACTCATCTTCTTGTAGAGAAGAAAGCAGCATTTTACCCCTAGTTCATTCTCCAGGAAATACTGACAAATATGGCTGTCATCCTGTGTCTGAATGAAAACCCAAGATTCAAATATTTTCCACAGAACACAGGTTCTGAAGTATTTCTTATGGAAAACCAAACTGGTCTAAACAAAAAGTTTAATTTAGGTGATGTTAAAAAGGCAATGGAAATGTTAATTACTTGAAGTTTAAAATATGCAATTTTTCAGACCATGAAAAAATAGCATCAGACAGTTTTTAAAAATATCTTGTAAACAGAAAAATTATACTCAGGTCTGAAGTGATCTGAATCAATATGGCTGTGTTTCTCATACTTTTAGAAAATGTGGCATTTTGCAGTGAAGTAGCTTTTTGAAAAAAGCTCAGGGAACAGACCTTTAGTGAAAGACGTGTCTTTCATTCTGTTCTGGAAATAAAATTCTGCGTCTTTGGCAATTGTGCTTTGAAGAGTTTTTTCTTCTGACGAAGATGACTCGACCACTTGAACTGCAGGAGAGGATTCATTGCGCAGAAATCTTCCTTCCACAATGCTCTGCTGGGCCCCTTGAAGAAAAGAAGCTAGAGCACACATTCCTTTCCCTCCACTTGTTTCAGTTATGAAGGCTTCATGAAAAGAAAACAGGAGAAGGAAATTAGCAGCAACGTGGCTCCATTGGAAAAGTGCAAAAATGAAAGAGCAGTTATCCAAATCTCAATCAGACCAAACACTTCATATCCCTGATGCGTTCATATCTCAGTTTTGAATAGGCTCTTGAAGATCAGCTCTCAGGGTCACAGGACTTGGGAAATTTGGTCCCATCTCTTAGGGTGTGTGGCTTATCTCCTCTTAAAATGAAATATTCTTAGTTTGCGTGCTCGTTCAACCTTAGTTTCACAATAGCTGGTAACTCTATGCGGCTGCTGTTTTCAGTACAGCTTAAAAGGTCAAATACTGGGTGTTGCTCTTTTGGAAATATCATCGTCTCGATTCACTGACAAATTAATGCAAAATCATTTTGATTTTGTTTCAAAGGCTCTTAGGTCAGGAGGTAGCACCACGGTCATCTGAACAACAAAGTAGTTCTATGAATGTTTTGCTCATGCAAATACTTTCCTATTCTGTGTTCTTCTAAAGCAAATAAAAAGGTCTGGGTAATAGGTTAGACTGAAGTTCTAATTTTTTCCTTTCCTCAAGTCCTGTGAGTCTACATGACCTAATTCTCCTGAGAGCAGATGTTTTGGGACATTGCAGTTAGACCATTCATCACGTCAGTTCAGCAAAACACATTAGTATAAAAGCGTGTGCTTGAGCATATCCTAATAAGTAAATTGTGCTCCAATTTCAGCATGTGCTTTCCTGACTTGGGGCTGTGGTGTGTTGTGCTGCAGATGTGGGACATGTGGCAAAAAGGTTTTGAAATCACACCCAGGTAGGTATGATAAACAGCCGAAGTCGGAGGGCTGACTTTTAGGTGTAATAAAGACCAAGATAAAAGGTCTCATTGTTTGAACGTTTGTTATAAACACCAACATTAACCCAAAGATTTCTTTAAGCCTTTTAGTTCAGCACATTTTAATCAGAAAATCATTGTGCTTGCATAATCTATAGAGGAAAATTAAATAGAGGCACTAGAATATATATTTATAATAAGGAGCCCCGAACTACCCCTATATGCTGAACAAATAGTCATATACCACAAGTTCAAACCATACATCAAAGATCACTAAGGATAAGAGGCCCAGGGTTTTGGGAGAAAACGAACCTCTTGTCAGAATATTATAAATACGATGAATGTTATTTGCAAGTACTTGATTATGTACAGTGCTACAAGACTACTCAAAGCCCTGCACTTCTTTACAGGAACATAAACTGGAGTGGTAACTGTATGTCAGTGTAAAATTGTTTATTTTCGTGAATGGAAAATAAATACATTCAGAACCACTTAGATTTCATATGTTCAAAAAGCAGTTGATTTGCTGAATACAGATGAACCCTTGTACTTCTTCCTATTTTTCCTGTGTCCTCTTTTATTTTTAATAAGTCTTTTGTTAGTCAGATGCAATAAAAAGCTTCAGATCAAACCTCTTGAGGTAAAATCCAAAACTCTGGGGGAAAAGAAGAAAGATGAATTTGTTTGGCTTCTAAAAACATAACCACTTTGCCAAGAGCCTCCAGCTGGAAGGATAGAAAAAATGTTTCTCCAGATTGCAAATTGCCAATTTTAAAATGGCAGAGCAGCAGCTTTCCACCCTGATTACCTACAGCTGGCCTCCCTTTCTCCTCCCCTCTGCTAGGCAAAACAGTTCTTTCTTCTTGCCACCCACTCCATCTACCTTCTCCAAAATGCAACCCAGGTTACGAAACACAGTGGACAATTAGTTGTGTACTCAAGATGAGCCTCCACTTGTAGCTGTCATGGGCTCATGACCAGGAGTGACACAAGGTCTAAGTCATTCTCTGGACTAGCTGGCGTGGCCATGGGAAGAAACAGGCAGGCATGCCACTCATAAGCCCTTCTGTGGGTCTTAAAAAATACAAGTGCTGATCTTGAGACTAATTGCTCTCAGTTTAACTTCATTATGTTAATCAGTTGGGTAGCTCAAGAGAAAGGTTGACTGACAGCTCTAGGCCTGAGGGAGTCTTCTTGGCCAAAGAAGGCAAGAACTTTAAATCCTAAGGGGTGGAGGTAGTTGTACAGAGGAAACTGAGGGATGGGTAATGTTTTCATGGGATTTGGGTGGCTTGGATGTTGCTCATGATGAAACATAAATTTAAAAAGCTGCTTTGTACATTTTCTCAAACAAAATGAGATTGATGAGGCAAGGTGTGGGTAAAGTAATGTGCGAGTGTTCTTTCATTGTTAGTACAATGAGAGTGAGCACATGCTTAAATTAAAGATGTGCTGAGATGATGGGGGAGGCAGCAGGGCTGGCAGCTCCCTGCTGCAGGTGAGTACATTTTTGGGAAGCTGCAGAGGCTTGGGCTCACTGTTCTGCTTTTCTCCTGGATCTGTCTGCTTCTCTCTGCAGCCTGGCAGAGCTTCAGCGCTGGCTGTGAAAGAGGAGGCTGCCCGCCCAGAGCAGCTAATCCCTTGTTGCTTGTGATACTCTGCTGGAAAGAGGGAGATTAATTGAGGGAGGGAGGATAGAGAGGGGGAACCTGCCTCACTCCCATCACACTGAAGAGACAGTGAGCTTGGTATTTTATGAAAAAAACAGTCCCAGGCCTGTTGTGGGTGCCCCAGCCCTACAATTAGGTCTTCCAAGAACTCAAGATACAGAATATAGTTCACACCATGAAAAGACTGAAGCTCTGCCTAGTTCCTGAGTAAGGATAATAGACTAATAGCAAAACATCAAGATGTAGAAGGTCCCAGTTGTGCACAACAGCAGTTTTTTGTGCACCTGAGGTTGGTGTAGATGAGACAGGGAGGCTTCCAGCATTTGCAAGGTTAGGCAAATCCTGAGCAAGGGTTTTTTTTGGTGGGGTATTTGGCTATTGCAGTGTTTATCCCTGTTCCATTTTAGAGTTTTTGTTTGCTTGCTTTGTTTTCAAATCTGAACATTGTTAACTCATATTGATTAGGGAGAAGACTGGGTAATGCCCTGCAGGAGCAGAGTGCTAGAGTAGCCAGGTCTGAGATACTTTGCTCACCCACTGGGAAAGCAGCACAGGGCAGTAAACAGCCAAAAGGCACCTGCCTGCCCTGGGTGCCAGAAATCCTCTTTATTCAGAGAACGGAAAGGATATCCAGGAGCAAACTGAGCTCCTCAAAAGTGACAGAAATATCCCTGGCAGTAAGATGAAACTAATACAAAAGCCAAACTGTTGCAGGTTATGGCTGTTGTACCTTTTATATGTCTATTCTCTTCCTTTCTTCCCTACAACAGACAGCTGTAAGCGTCAAATTACATTCCAGGTACAGTGGGTAAAGGAGTATCTCTTTAAAAAGCCCAGTGTCTGTTTCTGTCTGGGAGAGTTTAGTTCTTGCATATAAACATTGTGGAAAAAAGGGCTGTTTAAACTGATAGACTGTGGCAGCATCACCAAGAGGAATAGAATACAATGATTAGAGTTGGAAGAGACCTTAAAGATCATTGAGTTCCAACCCCCCTGCCATGAGCAGGGACACCTCCCACTAGACCAGGTTGTTCAAAGCCCCATCCAGCCTGGCCTTGAACACCTCCAAGGATGGGGCATCCACAATTTTCCTGGACAGCCTTTTCCAGTGTTTCACCACCCTCACAGGAAAGAATTTCTGCCTAATATCTAATCTAAATCTCGCCTCTTCCAATTTAAAACTGTTACTCCTTGTCCTATCACTACTCTTCCTGACAAAGAGTCCCTCTCCTGCTCTCCTGTAAGCTCCCTTCAGATAAGGTCTCCCCGAAGCCTTCTCTTCTCCAGGCTGAACAGCTCCAGCTTTCTCAGTCTGTCTTAATAGGACAGGTGCTCCATCCCTCTAATCATCTTCATGGTCCTCTGCTGGACTCATTCTAACAGGTCCATGTAATTTCTCTGTTGAGGACTCCAGAACTAGACACAGTACTCCAGGTGGGGTCTCACGAGAGCAGAGTAGAGGGGCAGAACCACCTCCCATGACCTGCTGGTCACGCTTCTTTTGATGCAGCCCAGGATACGGTTGGCTTTCTGGGCTGCCAGCGCACACTGCCGGCTCATGTTGAGCTTCTCATCCACGAGCACTCCCAAGTCCTTCTCCTCAGGGCTGCTCTCCAGCCATTCTCTGCCCAACCTGTATTTGTGTCTGGGATTGCCACATCCCAGGTGTGGGACCTTGCGCTTGCCTTGGTTGAACTTCATGCCATTTGCGTTAGCCCACCTCTCAAGCCTGTCCAGGTCCCTCTGGATGGCATCCCTTTCCTCCAGCGTGTCGACAACGCCACCAAGCTTGGTGTCATCAGCAAACTTGCTGAGGGTGAATAATTCAGTGATGAATGAATTAGGTTGAACAGCAGTAGAAATTTTCTTACTACCTGGGGTTACGACCCAGCAATAGTTTTAACAGGATTAGGAGGATTAAAGAAATCAAAGTATTTTTAAAACTTGAGTCCTATTAGAGCAGGGACAGGTATAGACACAGAAGCAGACTTGAGCCTGGTGACCCGAGTGAGTCCTTGCAAACCTAAATTCCCTGGCACACTTAACATTATGCATTTCTAGAGAGCGTGGTTTGCCTTCTGATGAATGCTATATATGTTCAACCCCTGTTGAAGGGTTTTTAGGAATGACAGCCCTAGGCAAGTCTGTCACCAGCAAAAACTTCTTGAACTGACTAGAATTGCAAAAGGCAGGTGAAATTAATCAAGAGTCCTATAATAAGTGTAATTCAGGAAGCAATTAAGACACTCTAGCTTTAAACCACAGTAGAGAGTCTTGTGCTGTAGCTCAGTGTCCAACTACAATGAGGGAAGGGAGGAATCCCCTACTGCTGCTTTGGAGATCTCTCTTTCCAGGGGAACTTGATTTCTGGCATGCTAAAAGGCTGCTCTCAAACATATTATTGAGTCCCTCTCTGTTTGTGGTGATTTCTCATACTCGTACACAGTAAGCATCTGGATGAACCTTCCTTGTGCTATTTCCAGCAACATGAGCAGCTCTTAGTTAAAGAAAAAAAGAAAAAGAAAGGGAAAAAAAAGAGGAGGTGAAGGGACTCGAGTGAAAAACATGACTTTTAGCAACCCTTGAGTTCACGTTCTGGTTTTGAATACTTTAGTTCCATGTCCACGCAGCATGGGCTTTGGCATTTTTGGCCTGATCACATTGCAGATGGTACTTTTGGGGCTAGCATCTCCACAGCAGCTATACATAACACTGCACAGGCCTGGTGCTCTTCTAAGAACTGGGGAATCCTCTTGTAGTTAAATTTCTTCAGCTTTCCTACTGACTTCAGTTAAGCAGTTCTGAAGACTTTTTTTTTGTTGTTAATTTTATATAAAAATATATCTTCTCTCCCCTCCCATGTGTGATAGATTATTTTCTTGATACTGTGTCCTCAGAAATGACTGATGAGGTGCTGATAGGAATGAGCCAGTTGAGTGGGGGACTTGGAGGAGCTCAGGCTTGCAGGGAGCTCCTGGTGTCCCTGCTCACCTTCAGCAGGTTTGTGTGCAAGGATGAGGTTAGTGAGTGATGAGTTAGTGCTTGTCAGCACAGGTCATATGAGTTCAGACAAGAGGGTATTTTTTTGGAGATAGCCTTTGCCTTTATAGCTTTTGCTGTGAGTGCAGCAAAATAGATGGCATTTAGGAGAGGGGGAAAAATAACGGCACAGGGTTTTTTTACATAAAGGCTTCGCTTCTATACGTGACTTTTACATGAACCCAGGACAACTAGGAGGTACTCTTACTGCATCCAGGTTACCTTTCCAATGCGGGAAACACAGTGTACAGAGATGCTGCTCTCCTGCAGTGTCCCAGTATTGCTGCAGGGCCAGGGATTAAGCTCTGAAACAGAAATGCTTCAAAGAAAGAAGGTGTTATCTGTGTGTGTGAGGTGTTCAAACTAATCCACGTTTGAGAGGGGTTTTGCTGTCTGTGCAGGCACAACCTGAAAAGAGATGGAGAAACTATTAGAGGAAAAGATCTGGAAAAACTCTTAGAGGAAAAGATCTGGAGAAAGCTGGAGGATACAACTGAAAAAGAGTAGAATGAAGGGATTAAACTTCTAAAAATCTGTAAATCCCTCTAACCCAACTTGCTTCTAAATTTTAGGGTCCTAGTGAATAGACTTCTGAACTTCAAAAGCTTCACTGTTCACCATAAATTCAGTGGGTCTTTGCAGCTTCCCAAAGGGAGATCTTGTTTGGGTGTGTGTAGCTGCAGTAGTCAGGTAGAAAGGAGCTCACCAAGGACAAGGTTACAATAGGAAAGTGGGATAAGGCAGAGCAGAAAGCAATATCAGAAAAAAAAAAACAACAAAAAACCCCAAACCCCAGAAACTGACTAAGCAACATAAGAGATAGGACAGAACAATTTCTAACAGAGAAAGGGATAATGAAAAATGAATGATGTAAGATATGAAGGAGAAAGTAAATCTCTGGGGAGAAGACCAACTGTGGAGCAGGCAGCTGCAGAAGAAAACAGAGTATGATCCCATCTAAGCAGCTTGAAGAAAATGGAATAAACAAGTGGAAACCTTCTGTCTGCTTTGAAAGGCTACTTTAAACATTACTGCCTGGAGAGCAACACCTTTTGCTTATCACTATTTTAATGCGAGAGAGAGAGAGGTTCTGATTATTCCTGCCCTCCTGTTTGTTTTGGAAATAAATTCCTTACATGTTCTGTTTGCCTGACATATTTGTAAATGGCTATCCTGATCTTCTTAGCATAATCTTTGAAAGAGAGAACTGAAGCAAACATATTCTCTCTACATCTGTGCCTCTGAGGCTGAGAGAAAAAATGAAGCTTCAGTGACTAACAGTCATTTAATTAAATATGGTGCAACAAACTACAGATCAATGCCTGATCAGATGGGTCTTTTTTCAAATTTCAGTTTAGTTCAAAATTATAAACCTGAAGTCCTCTCCAATTTGCTGCCACATTACTCCAGCAAAATATCTTAGAAGTTCCTCAGCCACCTTGAGTTATGTCTCTGCCCACATTCTGCTTTCAAGCAAACTGAAGTTCTTGGTGTCTTCCTCTTCTTTGGCCTAGGTTGAAACTCCTGAACTTGGGAAAGAAGCTTTCATCTTAGAGTTAAGTAGCAACTCTGCTGGCTGCTACTTTTATAATCAGGGGAAAGAAGTGGCACAACTCACTTTTAAGAGCATGTATTTCCTTGTCACAGCCTGAAGACCTCTGAGGTCAAGATCAGATGTCCAGCTCCTAGTCAGGATGAATCTCACTCTAGATGTTGCTGCCAAGGAGGCAGGCAGAGGTCTCAGATGAGACCTAGTGTATCTTGACAGGACCAAGAAGTTTGTGACTGTCTGAGAGGGACTAGGATGCCCAGAAAGGCTTTGGAGCTATTTTAAGCTGGGTTGGACAAAGCCTGAGCAACTTTATTTCTATCAGAATTTCACCATCTTTTGACCAGAGGGTTGGATCAAATGACCTGAAGAGGTCCCTTACAGTTTGAAGAGCTCTCTGAGACCATGAGGTCCACATGTCCTTGCAGAGTACCCTGATGGCAAACTTTGTCCTTGATGAGAGGAGAAGAGACTTGGGCAGATTGCAGATGAAGACACAGAACTGAAATCAAATTTCTGTGGGTCAGGAAAAGTGCGGCTTGGGGTCCACTTATTCAAGAAGACAAATTCTAGATTTGTCTAGAAAATCTAGCTTGCCACAACTCTTTTTGTACACTATCTTCAATTGGTCATTAAGTCTGGAGCAAGGAGATGTAAGAACTGCCAAAACCTAGCCCATGTTTCTTGAACTTTGGGTTAATAATACAACAGGAGATCTGTACTGCCTAAGCTTTAGTCTAGGTGAGACACTCTAGTATCAAGGCTTTAAGGACTCCACATTATAACAAAAAAGATTAGCCTTAAACTGCATCTACCACATAAAAGAAATCTAACAGTATGCCTTTCTCAGCCTTTTAAAGTAAAGGGTATCGGCATTTAACCTTCAGTGCAGTCTTCTGGGCATATCTGGAATAGAGACAACTCAATGCAAACCCGATTAAGGCACCTGAGAGATAAGGCTCAATGTTTCATTCATGCAAACTTTTAGACAGCTTCTGTCTCAAACAAACTGACTTTTCTTGGATCCCATTATAAGATAACATATTTTCCCCATGACAGATTATTACACAAAGCCCTGGATTCAATTCTGGAGGACCAAGGGCCTCAAAATTGATGATGAGGCACCAGGGTCTTTGATCAGACCTCAGCCTGAGAGCCTGATTTCATGTTCTGTATCTAAAACCAGAGATCTACTTCAGAGGTTTCTGATAATCCCCTCCCCCTGAAAGGTGCTTCAGTGCCAATTGCATCAGTCCAGTTCCTTTTCCCCATATGTGACTTTCTCATGCCATTGTAATACAATCCATAGTGTGTCTAAATAATCAAATTCATAATCAAATTCACATTTGAATCTTATGCTGTGGGGTGGCAAAATTGCAAAGGAAAGGAAAATAAATTAATTACACAGCCTTATAAATTTTATGAGCAGAATCAGATCCTTCTGCAACAAGGGCAAAATCCAAATTTCTTCAGAAGAATCTTTGATGATTAAAGGGTTGTTGGCAATAGAGGCTAATTATGAATTCTCTGTTGCACTTCTCACCGCTTTCTTGGATAGCTGGCTGGCATCATGTGAAGACTGTAATATTCTATCTCTGGAAGCCAGGAAGGAAAAGATTTAAGGCTAGAGTCTGATTGTTTTATCAATTTATAAATGGTAGGTCCTGCCTTAGAAGTGGATGGATCTATGCCAGTGTGTAATCTGTTACTGGAATATTATTTTCTGTTTATGTCATATATACAAGCCACAGAACATACATCCTAAATGACACAAAACTTTTAATAGTTCTTTAATAATTTGTGTCTATGAGTACCGTATGCAGGATGCAGGCTTCTGGATATCTGCAAGCTTATCCTTTTCTTCCTTCTTACAGCAATCGAAAGTATAGAAATAAATGTCATAAAAGAACACAGTTGTCTTCCCTATAGATGTACTGATTTTTCAGGAAGATATCTACGGCAAGTTCCAGGCTATGCGTTAACCATTCTGTGCCTAAAAGGCAACAGATTCTTCTGACTCTCCAGCAGGTTTGATGCTCAAAAAGAGTTTTTTGTTCTGTTACAGCCATGTGTGACAGGAGGACTTTCTATTCTGAAGCTCTTTAAAAGGGCATATTGCTATATTGCTTCTCGTTTATAAATTCATAGCACAGACATAAGGGATGAGACTGGATAAAATACGTGCCCACAATGGGAGCATTCTTGCGTAGCAACAATAAGCTTGTGAAAGAGCTGAGCTACATTAAAGGTCCAATCTCATGAGAACAACAAGTTTCAGCCTTTGAGAAACAGTGGTCTATTCAGGATTTCTTTTCTAAACCTGTTTCCCCTTTATGTGTGTTCACAAACATACTGGTTTTGCCTCAGAAATAAAATGCACAGAGAGCACAGGGTGTTCTTTCACTGTTAGAAGAATAGCTGAACACCTATCTCTGTGAGGGTGCCAAACAACAAGGACAGCTGTGTCTGTATTCCAGTCATGTTTCCTTATTGTCTGTGCCGTCCTACCCATCTCCAGAGCACAGGAAACTGCTTAGGGGGATGTAGTTCTGTTTAAAAGTCTGTCACTCTGAATTACTGAGGGGAAGAGGCAAATCACAGGATACCATAGCAGTACTTTGGTGCCAAAAAAATCCCAGACCTTTGTAGTGTTAGGAAATAATTTGCAGTGAATATCCAAGCTCCCCTCTATCATTTTCTTCAGGCTAGAAACATGCTAATGTCTTCTACATAGAGAAGCACAGACTACACATTAAAGACACATTCAGAAAGAGAAGCCGGCACTTCCAATTTCTACCACTGTGCAATTTTAGTTCTTAGACCCCACGTGTAAACAACTGCCTCATGTGTGATGACATCAGGTCTACCTCTTTTTTTAAGGTTTCCTCCGGTGATACAGTAGCTCCATTTGCAGTTTGTTTTCCCAACAGTTTTTTTCATCCTCAAAAATTGCATAACTATGTTGTCTTCAAGAAACAGGATGTTTATAATATAAAAGCAGATGAGCCTGTGGTGCTTTGGAAGACTGTAGGTCACATTTAAAATAACTTGCATGTAAAATTATTCAGCAAAAAGTAGTAGCCTGAAGTGAGTCACTGGTTCAGCTACTCTCTAGTGCTGCTAAGAAGAAAGCCAAGAAGAAATTGTTACTGGTCCTTTTAGAAATGTCACTGATCCTTGAAATGAGACCCTTCCTGCTTGTATTTTCAAGTTTTATTCAGGAAGGTTGTCCCTAAGGAAAAGATCAGCAGAAAGCCAATGCGTCAACAGAATTGCGTTCTAATCCTCAGAGCAGGGCAGGAGGAGGATGGAAGTCAAGAATACAAAAATAAAGGATACACCTTGTGCTGGTTCTCTGCACAGCCAAATATTTCATTTCTACAGAAGTTTTAGAATTTAATATAGATCCAGACCACAACCCCGCTCTCTCGTTAACTGAATAATGATTAGAACTAAAAGTTAATTCAAATCAGTAGAAAGATTGCCCAGAAAATGCCAATGATGATAGCCTGTTCAGACAGACAAACCCATAAATTCCACATGGCCATTAGAATCCCTAAAACTTTTGCAAAATTATCTCCAAACTCATTAAAGAGAAATCTTTTTTTTTTTTTCTTTTAGACAAGGTTAATAATGGTAGCATCAGAAGATGTGTGGAAGAGCATCTGTCATTCTTTTCAGAGGCCAGTCTGGCCCAGACCACAACAATGCACTGTCACCCATTTCCAAGAATGACAATATCACTTAGAAGCAGAATCTTCCACTTCAAGTAACCTGGTTCTACTTTATGTGAATTAAATTTCAGAAACATACAGGATGTACACAATAATTTACTTCTTGTTTTTAAGTTCAAGCATTTAATTTGAAGGAAGGTATTTGTCTCCGTATAATGAAAGTGACTGCTCCCTTCTAATATCCAACAGAATCTAAATTGGATTGATGCTAAATGATTAAATTTCCAGGGAAAGGGTTGCCCTTGAACTACCTGCTGGGTTTCTTTCTAGAGACTCGTGTCTTGCCCTTCTTATGTCCTTTATGTCCAATCTGAAGAAGAAAAAAAACAAAAAAAAAACAAAAAAAAAACCCCACCCTTATTTTACTGTCAAATTTACAAACTAAACTTTACTACAATGCCTGCAGTGCCTCGCTGAATAGGACTCTGATTAGCTGGCTGTGTCTGGGCTCACTACTAGAGCACAAAGAAAAGAAGACAGTTTTTAAAATCTGCTTCTTAGAGCATTTGAATAGAAAAAAAAATCAGTAAAAAAATGGTCTTTCCCAAAATTGTAAAAAATTTCATGAACTTTTTTCATTCCTTTGATAATTTATTTTAAACCATTTCATTTTTTCCATACAAAAATTGATTATTCTTGTTTTGATCTGCATGTTTTTAGTTCAAGCATTAGGAAAAAGGGCAAGTATTTGGTGTGGGAGGGTCTTTTAAATAGATTTCTAAAATTACATTCTCATGATTTTTTCATGTTTTTGTCTTTGAATTTTTCTTTGAATTTTTCTTTCTTGAAGGGGGTAAAGAGTGAATGCAGAAAGAGAGAAAAAGGTCTTTTTTAGGTTTATAAAATTGTTTAAAGATACATATTAAAATTTGAGTTTTTAAAAGCAAAACCAGAAAGAAATAGCATGAAAAAAAAAATAATGCAGCTCTATTTAAAATAACCCCACCTTAGCAAATGCACTGACAGGAGTGAACCATCCTTTTACGAGCCCTCCACAGTAACTTTTGCTATGCTTGAAACCACTCGGGAGGTTTTTTTTTATTTTTTTTTTTTGTTCTTCAGGTGCTTATAGAAATCACTTGTCTTAACTCCTTAACTGTGAGTTTTCTTTGTCATTTAAGTTTTGCATTTTTGTTGCTTTTTGTGATTTTATATAAATCAGCAAATTCAGAGTTTTCAGTGAAATCAATACTATCCACAACAGTTAAACATCTACTACAGTTCTTTGACAGTCAGTTTTAATAGTGTTTTATAGTTTAAGATGTTTTGAGCAATAACTAAAATGCTTGTGCAGGGCTGGCTGAAGCTAAGAAGCTTTATAAATAACTTTACAGTAATGTCACATAGAACGGAAAAACATTGGGCACAAGAAAGTCTGAAAGGGAAAATTATTTTGATTTGTGTCTTAAAAAATTATTTCAGGCCTCTGGAAGCAGAAATTATTCTGTGTCTCAGAAACAGGCTGCAACATTTGGAAGAAAGCACAAGACTGCAGGCTAATTATAAAGGACTGCGCTTGTATCATGTTCCCCATTTGTTGCCATCAAAATCATTAAACTACATTAATTTAGCATCACGCCATTTCATCTTGTTAAAATCTATGTCAAGAGAACAAGCAAGAGAATGAAGCTGTTTGCTCCCATGCTTTATAAATATGTTGCTACGGTATTTCATGTCATGCAGAAGTCTCAGCCTTACTGGCAAGAGACCACAATCTTCTTGGTGGCTGCAAATTGCCAAGAGAGCCCATGGGACTTAGTCTGTGGACACAGGTGTGTCTAGATGCTCAGTGAAGGGCTCAAGGGTTGTGTCATGCAGGCAGGAGAGCGATGGGGGTGGAAGCCAGAGAGGTATTTGTCGTTTTGTGGCTGGACATCCCTGCTGGTGCTGGCCTCAGGGCTCTCAATGACTCGGTGCTCTCCCAATCCCTCTCCCAAAATTCCAGTGGGGTAGCAGGAGAGGTTTCAAATTTGCAGTTTCTCACAGACACCCACCTCAGGTTGGCAGGGAAGCACCAACATCCACAAGAGAGACCCATCCCCTCGCTCTGCCCCAGAGTGTCTTTGGTTACAAATTCCCTTCTTAAGACCCTGTTTGAGGCTGTGACTTTACCGTAGGAGGACCTGCGCTTCAAGGTCTCCTTCACCCAGCACTAGTGGCACTGGTTGCTTACTTCAACGCTGGGCACTGAAAGGCTAAAAGTTCGTTTCATTTGCACCATCCCTCTGGTCACATCAGGCTGATCCTCGGCTGCCTGTACAACCAGCTGCCTGTTCTCTCCTTTACATTTACAAAGCCTGCCAGTAGCTCTGGAATTTTTACAAGGTTAAATATGTCCACTGAGACACTCTCTTAAACTATAGGCGTTTTATATTTGATCATCATATTTAAATATCTTTAAGCCACCCATGCGCGCAGATTTTTCATTATGTTTCCAATGGGCTAAAAACTGTTCTGAGCTCGTGCCTTACTTGTGCACATTTTGCCAACCAAGATGCCAACTGGCACTGTTTGGTCATTTTCAAATGCAAAGGCAGATGTCTGCTCTTGTAGGCAGCATGGCCAGGAAGGTGGGTTTTTTGCAAGGACAGTTGGGGATGGGGGTGTTCATAACCATCCTTTTTCACTGATACAGGAGTATTTTTCTAAAATGAAGTTTGGTTTTCCAGCTCTCAAGAGCTCCCTTTCATAAGAGAGCAAAGAGATTTCTCATGAAAGACACCAATCCGATGTAACTAAAGAAGAAAGATGCTAGGATTTAATTTCTGCTTTTTCATTTGGTCTGCCAGTGTGAAGATTTTTCTCCATTCTCCCATCACCAAAAGAGGTTGTACTGAGTGCTCTGTATGTGACTTGGCTATTATTGTATTATTTAATTGGCATTTGGTTGATAGTCATAGCACATATTTATTCTTGCTGTCTGAAAGGACTTTTAACAATTGCTCTATGAGATTTCTTTCTGTAAAGCTCCTCAACACATCTGAGCTCAGTATCCCCTCTGTTTCCCCATTGTGTTGGTAGCGTTCAATGGCTCTAGGCTCTTGGGGAGCATGAAGAATATGAGCCCTTTCCCCTGCAAAAGTGGGAACAGGGAAGAATCACCTGAGAAGCCACGTGTCTGCCAGAGCAACCTGTAAGCCTTCCTCCAGACACATTGGATGGGGCTTCCCTGTCCTGTGAGCCCAGCTCCTGTTCCCACCTACTCCTTCTTCTCCTCCACATCTTGCTTCGGTTCCATCAGCTTCTCAATTTCATGGCTTCTTCACTCTTGCTGTGAGTCCTTTGTCCACAAACAAGGCTGGCAGAAGTCACACAGCCTCTAGAGCCTACATGCAGCTTTAGTCAGACCATAGATAAGATTTCCTATTACATTTATTTAATACAACGTACACACAGTTGTATGTTTATTTGTCATATTACCTTGACATGAGCAAATACACCAAAGGGCCTACATGAAACTTTTATTTTTGGTAGACATTATTCTTCAGTTTTCCTTATCCCTCTCCCATCTATCATATGCAAAGATGAATTATAAACTCTTTGGGACTAAAATTGCTTAATTTTATTTGCCTATTAGCAACAGTGATTTTCTGCATGAGGAATGAATAAATAATAAATTTTTTAAATTATTATTTAAGAGTGTGCAATTGAGGTGTCTTCTCCCCCCCGCCCNCAAAAAACAACAACAAAGTCCTTTTCTTCCTGTAATGCCTCTGGAGAGCTTTTTCAAGATTAATTTCAATTTATGGAAGCCTCTACTAGAGGTGTTTTTTTTCTTTACCACTTCAAGAAAAAAGATTATTGTCATAAAGGGATCTATACTCTACAATTAGAAAAGCATATTTTAAAGACTAAACATATTTTAAAAAATCCTGTTGTGAATGGAACTGAAGATAAGTTAATCATCTTGTATTCTCTGTCTTTCCTGCCTTGTTCTAAGAACTTCATCTCCCTCTAGATTAATAACAAGACAAGAATTAGACATGAGATAATTTACCACATCATTTATTTACACATTTTAATGAAGGAAAGATCATAGAAGCATAACAGAGCTGAAGTTTGTTGTCAGTTGGGTTGGGAAATGTACATAAATTCCAGGAACAACTTAGTCAGTACCAACACTATTTTAATTTTAAATGGAAATTATGCAGCTAACAAGTCGTATCCTGTCTTCTCGCTGCTGTTGATCTGCAAAGTAAGAATCTTAGAGGGCATAATGGGACATCTCACAAAAAAGTACTTTTGAGAAATAAAATCTGGTGTGTGCTTCTCCTGCTTTTAACTGCACTGCTGCAGTAGCATAAAAAAAAATCGAAAGCCACTTTATTATGCCTCAAAGATTGCATTTTCTTATTTTGCAATCAAATACCATAGGCTATAAACGTGATTAATATTAAGTCATTGATATCAGTGAATTGATGAATTGATATCAATTCATTGGAAACATCATCATTTACGTACTTGATTATGCACTTGACAGCAACAGGATACGTTTGAGAAAAATTGCCCTGACCCACAGCTGCCTTTGCAATATTTATCTGACTTTTTTCAACTCTTAGAGATATTTGCAGAACTAAACAGAGATAAAGATGCTGGAGCCAGGTATTCATGAGCAGATGAGATGAGAGGTGCAGATCTTGGAAATATATTGCACAGTCCAGCGATGGAGGGGTTGAACAAGGAAACATGGATATCCTGCCTCCTGCTTCCATCTTTGCTTCTCTGTTTTACAATAAACAGTAGCAAACAAAATAAATAACTTCTGTTCGAAGATTTGAAATGTTGAAATAGAGAGTAAGCAAGTGCCCTAATTGGTAGGCTGGGAGCCATTTCTTCCTTGTGTGGTTCGAGGACCCTTGGATCCTTCTCTGCAGGATGAAGAAGCCCAGAAGAGCACAAAGACTTCTGATATGGAAGTTCTGCAGGGAGGAGGTCAGTATGAGCTGGAAACCACTTGGCATGGGATGGGAACTACTCCAAGACATTTTGTAAGTCTGCTGTGTTACGACACAGAACAGGTGGGGCATGACTCATCCTCTTTCCCTTTGCATCAAAAGGCATACCTGTAGCTGAACTGGATGCAGACCCATTGTGAGGACATGTTTTGGGACACATGGGACAAATCATTCCAGGATTACAAGGTGGAGGAACGTCTGCTTTCTGTATAGCAATTAAGTTTTGGCATAAATGTGGTGTCCAGAAATGCCCAGTTCCATCAAAACTGAGGCATTTCTGGACATATAACAAGACATAGCTCTGAAACACACACGGTGCCTCCAGGGTTGCCTTGTATTTTTCAACATCACAAGTTTGGGTGGCTCTGTGCATCTCATCTCCACATTCCTGTGTTCAAGGGAATGCAGTGGAGTCAGCCAAGATGGCTGTGCCTAAGTCTAGATATGCCCTTATGTACCTGGGGAAATGAAAAACATACAGATAGGCAGCATTTGAGAAAGTTTCAGAGATTTTATAGCTGGGTGGTATGGTGCCTATGCTCTCCTGTGCATAGTGTTAAACACTCTGTGAAGCGGTTGGTTAGGACCCCTTTTTTTCAGAGTCCCTGACCCAAAGTAGTTCCCCCTTAAGCTTTTGCCCTCTCCTTTTGATTCCCCCAGGGACCTTCTTCTGTGACAAGTAACTAGTCATGACAGGATAAGCTATAAATGAAATCTAGGTGCCATTCCAGAATTGTAAGTCCAATAACAGATAATTATATCTAGTCTTTGTTTCTCCTGCAAGGAGGCAAAATTAATTAATCTTTTGGCTACTTTCTTAGAATCTCCATTTTCTTATTAGTAACCAAATAAAAATTTCAGCCTTTTTTGTTATTTAGGTGGGAGAGATACAAATATATGATAACTCTTGTTATGATTTAGTTATTTCAGCCTATATTATCAATTTATATGAAGTCATCAGAAATTCTGAGGCTTGCTTTTACATTTTGCTGGTGGAAAAGTTCAAGTTTAAAAGGAGCAACTATAGGTCTTCCAAGACACTTGTGATTTATCAGTTTATATTTCATCTGAAGTCATCTGTCTGAATCTTCACAGTCATACCAAAAAGTCCTTTCCATGACCTGGGTTTACTTTCCCACATTCATCATCTTCATTTCATGCCATCATTTCTCTATGAAACCTCCTGAAAAATCTCATCATTCCCTTGTCCCATTTATCATATCATAATTAGACTTAGGGTCCAAATCATATGTGGCTTTAAATCTATTTTATCCATTGTATTGAACAAGTTTCTAAAATTGAGATCACACTACTTAAAACTGCATATTGGGAAATGTGTCAAATGTTTTTTTCTTCCATGTTGCTCCCCTGCACAGTGGAGAACTCTATCCACAAAGCAACTTCATTGTCAGTATGTGAGTTAGCTCTCAAAACTTGTCTCAATTGCAATGCCCAAAGTCTGACAATCAGACAGCTGGCATGTTGTAACTGCTGCTTTTCATTACCTAACAGTCTGCCTCTTATGTGTTTTCTCCATCTGTTGCTTGTAACTACCTTTGGTCCTCTTCTTATTGAGCATGGGACAGGCACTGTCTATTTACACGTAAAATTCATGGCAGAGCTCTGGTTCCTATGTCACTGCCTAACAGTATCTTATCCTGGTAGAAGTGCCTGAACTGACTTCAAAGTGATCTGCAACATGATAAGGGAAATGAACACAGCCCTTAAAACAGGTACATTGCTTATTGTAAATGTCTATGTGAAGTGATATACCCTTTTATGAATATCTGATAAGATGATTGCTGGGGTGCCTAGATGCCCTCTGTTGAAGTAGGTGACATTCAGCTCTTTACCACAATATTACTCTTTTTCTAAAGTACTGGTATTAATAAATCAAATGTCTTCTGAGAGAAAGAAAATGTTATATACTGCTAAAACCTGCATGTATAATGCTGTCATTCTTTCAGATACTGTAGATTCTTTTTGGTTGCATTTCTTTTGCTCCATAGGTAAGCATCACACATTTCATTAGTTGGGGACCTTCTTTCAAAGCTGTTCCTTAATGGTCCTTAAACCAAAGCAAGCACATCATGATTAATGCAGAAAGAAAAACTGCAATTCCATGGCTACAGATACAAGTAATGGACAGGTTTTATGGGGTTTAGTAGGTTATTAAGATGTGACAGTTTTAAAGACTGAGAAATGAATGAAGCAGATGGAATTACACCCTGAAAAAACAGCTATAGCCAGGGGCCTCTGTATGGGTAGCCATTACAAATGTACCTGGATATAAAAAGTAGCTGTCATTAATAGACAGAAATGAGGCTGAAGAATCAATAAGTGTTTATTATTTCAGCTATGGCAAGTCTAATATTAGGTCATACAGGACAAATCTAATGAACACATTAATCATCTTTCCATAGAGACTAAGTAAATTTGGCTAAAGAAATAAGCGTAGTAGGAGCTGATGAGCAAACTCACCCCAACATTAGGAGTGAGCATTCTAATCAGAAGCAGACATTTCTTGATAATAAATAGAAGATCCTGTGCGTCTTAAGTTCCTTAAACTTCAGCTGTTATTCTCCTTAGCCTTCTCTAAGTCTGGCACCCCTAAGTTGTCTTCCAGCTCTGTCCTCACAGCAGCTTCTCTCGGGCAGCTCTCCTTGAACCATCGACTAACACACTGCCATTGTTGTCACTTGGCAGAGAACAATTTGTTCCTCGAACCTTTCTGTTTTAGTTCAACTTTTCTAAAGTGGGTGAGAGACCACTGGGCAATAGAGGCTGGCCAGTCCCTTGACACATACCCTGTGCTTCACTGCCCTCCTCTTCCTCCTCCCAAGCCCTGAGCCAGCACAGCCTGTGGCGAGGTGGCTCTGCGTAGGAAGGACTTGCAGGTGTTTTGGCCAGATTATCAGTAACTGCAACCTGTGTTGAGGCAAAGGTTTAATTGGGAATGAGTAATGTCCTTCTTTAGTTGTCTCTACCAACACTTCTGATAGATTTGGCAATTAGAGCTGGGTGATAAAGTTTTGACGACAAGCAAAGGAAATACTGACTTGTTCAAGCTTCTAAGGGGAACATATGGTTGTAACTAAATGTTTTCAGAAGGCTTCCCGAGGATATGACAGACTTCTGGTAAAAGACTGTGACAAATGATTAGGGTACTTACTTGAGGTAAGGAAACTGGGGGTCCAAGGCCCCACGCTGCTTTATGCATGGGGCAGAACCTGAAACTTCTGCCTGTCAGTCAAGTACCTTGTCTGATCCAATGGCTACATACTCACTAAAGCTTTCTGTGGTTTTATAACCTGGAGGAAGGTGAGGCTCTTTCCACTTTCAAACATTGAAAAAGTCTCAAAATGAATCTGTATCATCTGATGGCACTGTATGTAGGACAGCAGAATCTCTCTCCATCCCAGACTCCCAGCACTTCGAAGAGTACTGCAATTTGTCAGTGATTTCTCTCAAATGTCTTTCTAAGGAGCAAACTGTTCTTTAGAACTATATCTCACTGTGGCAGTTTGTTAAGGGGTTTTTTGATACTATTAGGAGTTATTTTGTCTTTGCTCCTTCCAAATTTCTCAGAAGAGACTGTTTTAACCACAGTTTCCACTGCTCTGTCTAACACTTTGTGCAGAGTAGCTTTTATTTCACAGCTCAGAATGTTCTTCATTGAGTGTTCAGTGCATAATCACTCTGATGGTTTCCAATACCTTCCTCATTACTTATGCCTAATAATCCCCACCAAACCAAAAAGCAGAGGATTATACTGAATAGCTAACTCCTAAACATCTTCTTCCCCACAGGAGAGCCAGCCGCTGTGTCCAAATTTAATCATTGTGCTGCAAACGTTCACAGCAAAGGGGAGGAAAGCAATAGCAGGCAGTGGGCAGGGTGGGCTTAGGAACCATTGGTTGTCATTAAAGAGGCAAAATAGCCAACTCTGAAATCAGCATTGTTTTACCATCAATAAACAGGAATTTTATGTCACTCATTGAATGACATACCAATGGCTCCTTGCCCACTTCTCTTGTGATTTTGATTCCTGATTTATGTGCGAAATTGTACTGAGATTAACCATAACCAAAGGGAAAGAGAGCACAATAGGTAGCAGAATGACAGTCTCAAGACGTTGTCTGCAGCTACCTTTTTCTGCCCTATAATATCAGTAAGTATGTTTGAAAGGTTTTGCCTTTCTTCCAAGATGTTTGTCATTGATATACCCAGAACGGATGTTTTTATCAGAAACTAAAATGGGAGCCAATTCTGCAAACTCTAGAAAACATTTCAAGAGGTTACAAAATGCATTGATGCTGATGAGTGTCCCAGCCTTTCATTTACAAACATCACTTTGCGGCACACTCCTTTTGCCTGTTGAACAAGGACTTTTGAGGTCACAGAGAATCATAGTCCTGCTTCATAACTGTATTTTACTTGGCCCAGCATCAGTGTGTTCAAAGTCCTACTTTATCAAAGTCCTTTGATGTGTAATGCCACGTTGAAGTATACAGTCTATAGCTGTGCCTTGAGCTATTGTGTCTAATAGGCTTTTTGGTGGCTTTTCAAAAACGTTAAACATATGTAAGGTTTAAGAAAATTCACAGGCAAGAAAGCCAGTATGCACATCCGTCCCCTACCAGGCTCAGCATCAGAGCATGAGAAAACTTCAAAGCTTCCAAACGCAAAATTCAAAAGGCTAAAGAAAGCTTTTGCTTGAAAACAAACTTCTGATCAAGCACTTTCCCTGAATCTTCTGAAGTAGGGCAGTGTCCGCAAGAGAGTAAAATCAGCACAATAACCCTTGCTCATATTTCTCTGGAATTTGGTTTTTTTTTTTCCTGTGACTTCATGTACATTTAGTCTGTCTTTGTGCTTGAAAGCAAAATCCCATTCAAAGAGTTACAAATTCAAAGCACATTTACTAAATCTGAATCTTGCCATAGGTGGGTGTTCCAGAGTGGCTGGATTGTTCCTGCTCAGTTGGAAGGTGGACTGAGCCCACACAAAGTAAGGTACTCTGGAAGATATGAATGTCTTTATGAGTATAGCCACAGATCCCATTTTTAGATAAGAACAGGCTTGAATGTGTACAGTTGGACAAAGGAAAGTTGTCTTTGGTGTGTTTCAGAAACCAACAAAACGGGACAGCTTTATCTTTCCCTTTTAGCCATGCTATGGAAAACCAGATGAGGGGAAGGAATTCTACCCTCATAGTTTATGTCCCTAACTGAGGTCACTTAATGGCCACAGACTCACAATTAACAAAGCAAGGAAGACATCTTTGTGTTCTCCAGAGACAGCTCCAGCCCATGTCAATTATTATTCTTAGTTGCATAGAGACCTTCACAGAATAACAGAATTGTTACACTTGGGAAGGACCTCTGAGATTACCAGCTCCAACCTTGGTCACCTCCAGAGGGTGATCCAGTCTGTTGGACTCCAGTGATGTCCACAGAGAGTTTACAAAAAACAGTAGGCAATACCAAGTATGTCCATATACCCAGCATTTGTTCTGCCCAGCTCTGTTCTGAGATGGAGGGAAAAGGGTAGTAATAGTTTTTTGATTTTGTTTCTTTGCTTCTACGGTTTTTCAGGTTTGGGTTGTTTTTTTTAATAGCCCATTGGTGTCACATCACATCCTCTGTGATGATCCTGAAGGATGTGCTGCTAGGCTCATAAGGTATATACCTAGGTATATCAGGTACTCTGGTCCTTCCTCCAAGAACTGCTAGTCCTCAATCCCTGATGGTCAAATTTGCCATCAGAAGTGGTCTGGAAGCACAGCATATATCCAGCCTTAACCACTCAGCCAGGACCACCAATTTGTTTGGTTTTAATTTTCTTCCTCTGGGTCCCATCTGCATGGTGGACTGGCTTTTGATGAAGGTCTGAACAGTGTGCCCTGAGTCCCACTGGCTGAATGTATTGGAAAAGTGCCCTTCTACTATTCTCTGAGTAAAACCTAGAATATCCAGTTAGTTAAGGTGGACTGCACTGCTGTTGGCTACCAAAACTACTTACACTACAAACAGCATTTAGCGCTTCACTCTTTTCTCATGGGTTTTACATGAAGTCCAGGTACTTGTTCATTTCAATGTTGATTACAAGAGAACTTTGGACATTAAACTAATGGACACACCACCAGAGTAGGCATCAAAGTTTTGTGATGAAAGTCAACACACAAGAAATTTCTACAATAAAAAGGAAGTTATTAGTTGGTTTAAGTTTTTTCTAGCATTAGGCAATCCTGGAATGATTGTATGACTTGTTTGAAATTCACACAGGGACTGTATGAGTATGTAAGTTCTACAAAAATCTTAGCAGAGTTACTGCGCTATACTTTCTGCTACCTTCAGAAATCAGCTGTCAAAAATCAAGAAAAGCAAGGAAGATTAGCTTTCATCCACTATGTTTCTGTCAAAAATATAAATCGTTTTTTCCTAATGTCTTCTGCTATGAGAGGTGATACTTGATCAAAACAGATCTTTTTTGATTTTTAAGTTTTAGGCCTCATAACTAGGTATTATAATAAAGAGTATACAAACTTGGAAAATAAACCTCTCTGTAGAAAGCAGGGTACAGGGTTTTGGATGAAAGTCACACAAAATTTAGTTTTGAATGTTTTCATTCTTTTAGTATTTTCATGCTAGTAGATTCTGTATTCTTCTTCTTTCTCTAACCAAAGCCAAAAATCAGTCTAGCTAAACAGTGTTTGTAAATTTATAGGCATGAAAGTAATCTGCAGAGAAGAAAAACACATTTGTAACTGGTGGCTGAGCATTTCATTTATACTTCTGTGCTTTCCTCAAGCTATTTCCACTGGGTAAGCAAGACCATCACAATGATATTGATCTCTAACTCTTAAACCAAATCAATCCTTATTTCTTGCTTCTATTTTATTTCCTTTTGTTTGTTTCTCTTCCTATCACATTTCTTATCTACCATTCTGCATTCTTCTAGAGCTGCTGAAGTCTTGTCTCTTGGCAAGACATTTTCCCAAAGAGAATCAAGTGTTTAAGAAAGAGTCTGATGTGTCAAAACAAATCTACTTGTAGAAGCACATTTAGACTAATGAGCTTTGAGTGGAGCACAGGTATAAGCTTCGTTTCTTCATGCTCTGCATTTTGGGGAGCCACTCTTTCCTCGTGACGGTGAGGAAGCTTTACCTACAGGTCACAGCAAGTTGGCTGCAACTGGAGCTCTTATATTTTCCCAATCTTCCTATTGATGAAAGGCCTGAAACTTCTCCCTTCTAAATGAGAGATTTTTTTTTTTCCAAAATAAGAATGCAACACTTATATCACCTCCATTTCAGACAGTGCAATCTCCTTTTCCCCAACCATTCATGTTTGCATATTCACATGGCAGAGCTGAAATCCATTTCACCAATCAAGCTGGGAAAAAAAGAGTTGAGGAAGTGCTAACTTATGCTATGCTTTTCTGTGATTAGAAATTATAGACTAAGAAAATAACTTTTAAATGTTTGTATGAAGAAGCAAAAAGAAAAAAGAAAAAATAGAACTTTATTCTAACACTATGAAAACTATAAAACTATAAAATAATATGAATACTATAAAACTATGAAATTAAATGTGATCTGTTCTTACTAAGAGTTTAAAAAAATCCATTGGTTGCTAACACATTTCAAAATACATTGGGTGTGAATTAAAAGCGGAAGCAGTTATTTTAAACAGAAAACTTGCTGTTCTGCCATGTGCTAGAACAAGATAAAACAAACAAAAACCCAAAACAGTGGGAGTGTTTCAAACCATCTTTTTTTCTTCTTTTCCATAAAGTAATACTAAATCAGATTTTTTTTCTTTCCTCTTTATTCCATGGTGCCACTTACTCCTAGGAAATATTGGTTCAATATCTATTTTGTTTAATGCCATGACCCTGTTTTGGTGTTTTCCCCCTGAAATGTCTCTTGAATGAATTGCAAACGCTGAAGTAATGAAATACCTGGGTAAATAATATCTAAAATAAAGGATTTATCAAATTTTAACTTGATTAATTGACTGGATATTTTGTGTATTAATAAATAATGTGTTTGTGCTGGTTTTAGTCCCAGCATTTTTGTTGCTGTGCCTTGAAAGGAAACATAATTTTATTCTTTTTTCCAGACTGCCTGTTTTAGAAAAGAAACCAAACAAGAATTGTTTAGCCTCCAGAGCCCTGGCTAATACTGCTTTCACTGGGAAGAAAACACTGACATTTTATAGATTTATTTTTTTTTTCACAATTGTCTGCTCTGAAAAACAAAACAACCAAGCAAACCCTCTGATTTCCATGTGTCTGCAGGAAGCTGGGTTGAACACTTCTGTCCCAGCAGGCTGGGTTTCACTATAAGCCCTTCTCCATCTTTTGTACCTACCTACTACACACAGCTAAGTCACCACTCTGGTACAAGCCTTCTACAGTTTAGAGTACCACATAGATCCCTGCTGTGCCTGAAAGCCTGTTCCTAATCCTTTCTAACCTGCTGGAACTCTCCCTGCTTCACTAATAGAAGCATCTTGCAAAGCCGTGTGATAAGAGAGACAGACAGCTGCGTAGGTTGTATCCAGACATTGACCCAGACAGGGCAAAGCATTCGCTCCAGTCCCTTCCTGCAGTCAAACATAACCTGTTGATGGTAGAAGCAAAGATGTCCTGCTGCATCACTCTCTCCTCTGTGGCCAGCACCAGGGAGAGAAGTGCCATCAGGAAAAAATAAAAGCTGCCCACAGAAACAACCAAGCGTCAGGTTCACTCATCATCATCTGATAACCCCGTGGAACAGGTGATCAATATTCATCAGCATCACAGTTCTCCTGCTAGTGATGGTTAATGGGCTGATAATGCCATCCTCCTTGTAGCCAAATCCCATCAGGGACCAGACAGCTGGAGCTAAAGGAGAAAACTTATCAGATCTGGCAGGAGACAGTTTAGGAGGCTAAAATTAACCTTGGACCGTTCACAGAAAGAACTAATTGTTTGTGACTGCTAGATTCCTGCCAGTGGCAAAGGTTTATTGCTGCATAGATCTTAACCTGATACTAGATTTTCTGCAGCAGGAAAAAAAAGGAAAGAAAGTGAAGCAGGAAAAAAGAAATCCCATGGTTGTTTTTAACTACTCCACCACAAAGAAATATAAATTAGATATATATAAAGAACATTAAGGCTATAGAAAAAAACTTTATACATTTGTGCTATAATGATTCAAGTTGCTTCAGTACTCTAGAATATGTGAATTCATGAGCTTGAAAGAGCCTTCATCATGGAAAAAAGAGAAGCCTGTCATAAAAAACGCAGTCTGCTGAATTACTCTTACTTTATTAAAACCTTCGGTGATATAATTCCCTCCAGTTCCCCTGCCAGCAATACACATGCTGGAAGCTGCTTTCAACTGAAGAGCCATCAGCTGAAACTCATGAAATAGGAGACAAATGAACAAGCAGTGTAACTAAAGGTGGTGGTAGATTTTACTTCAGGATCTGAGGAAGTCCAAGAGGGGTAAGATGTAACACTTGGCAATATGCTTGAGTTACAGATCTCTTGACTTTTGGGCATAATGATGTTCAGCAAATGAGCCACATAGCAGCACTTCAGAGCAAAGTCTGGTGCAAGAAAGTGAACCTGGAAACACATGCCCATGCAGACCGAGTGGAGAAAGGGAGAACTCAGAGCTGGAGAAGAATAAAAAGAATTGGTGGGAGCACAAGATAAGCTGGTAATTGAGAAGGCAACACATTTAGTCCAGTGAGGAATGAGGAATAGACAGCTAATAGGCAGCCCTTGGTAGCTGGTTGCAGTGGGTTAACTCTGGCTGGAGGCTAGGTGCCCACCCACTGTTTTATCACTCACCTCCTCAGCTGGACTGGGAGAGAAAATATAACCAAAATTTCATGGGTCAAGATAAGCGCAGGGAGAGACCACTTGGAAATTATAGTCATGGACAAAACAGACCCACCTTGGGGAAAATGAATTTAATTTATTGCCAATCAATCAGAATAGGGTAATGAGAAAAAAAAAGCAAATCTTAAAACACCTTCCTCCCACTTCTCTCTTCTTTCCAGGCTTTCCAGGCTCAACTTAATTCCCAATTTCTCTATCTTCTCCCTCTGAGCAGCACAGGAGGACCAGAAATGGGGTTTGAGGTCAGTTCATCATACTTTGTCTCTGTTACTCCTTCCTCCTCAGTGAGAGTACTCCTCACACATTTCCCCCAGTCCAGCCTGAGGTACCTCCTGCAGGAGACAGTCCTCTGCAAACTTTTCCTATGTGAGTCCTTCCCACAGGCTGCAGTTCTTCACAAACTGCTCCAGCATGGGTGCTTTCCATGAAATACAGTTCTTCAGGACAAATTTCTCCAGCATGGGTCCCCCACAGTGTCACAAGTCCTGCCAGCAACCTGTTCTAGTGTGGGCTTCTCCCTCCATGGGTCCTCAGGAGAAGCCTGCTCCAGCATAGGCTTCCCATGGGGACACAGCTTCCTTCAGGCATCCACATGCTCTAGCATGGCATCCTCCATGGGCTGCAGGTGGATATCTGCTGCACTGTTAATGTCTATGGGCTACACAGGGACAACCTCACCATGGTCTTCACCATTGGGCTGCAAAGGAATCTCCACTCTGGCACCTGCAGCATCTCCTCCCCCTCCTTCATTGATCTTGGTGTCTGCAGAGTTGTTTCTTTCACAGGTCTCTCCTGGTTGCTTTTGCACAGTTTGTTGGTTTTTCTCCCTTTATTAAATATGCTATCCCAGAGGTGCTACTACTGTTGCTGATGTGCTCAACTCTGTCCAGCAGCAGGACTGTCTTGGAGCTGGCTGGCATCAGCTCTTTCGTATATGGAGGAAGCTTCTAGCAGCTTCACACCAAAGCTACCCCACTACCAAAACCTTGCCAAGGAAACCCAATACACTAGTACAGAGAAAACTGGAACTTGGTACCTCTTCCTGATACCAGGAAAAGGCCCTTATTAGGAAAGAGAAAATTCAAATCCCACCACGGGAGCTGACACAGAGAAAACAAGAACTGAGACACAGGATTGGATCTCATAGGATCTTGAAAACAGCAGAGAGGAACCTACTGAGTGTTCTTGGCATGAGGACAAGAATTTACGCTGGAGTGGGCTAAGGTTGTCCACAATAAGCTAGAATATCAAAGAAGAGAAGGTGTAAGTTATCTCTCTGGAATCCATCCCAAGAGAGGAATGTAAATGCATAGCAAGAAAAATTAAAAACAAACAACAGAGATTAATTACGATAAGAAAGATTTGACTTCCAGTCACAAGTACACAACCAGGTAAAAACAGTTTTTCTTGAAGGACTGATACCGTGCAGGTGTCTGGGATACCAAGGCATGATGTGAATGACTTAAAAGTGAGAAATAGAAGAGCAGAGGAGCACAGTGATCTAGAGACACTTCTGAATCACCACAGTGTTAAAACCTAGATAGAAGAGGGCTCAGGTGAATGAAGAGGTGAATAGAGGGTCCATAGGAAAGGATTTTAAAAAAATTATCTTGAGACAATTTGATGAACCGGTGATAAACCCTGAGGGATATATGGCTCAAGGATGTCTATAATGTGAATGGAGAGATTTTGAGTACTGAAAGTTATGCCCTTAATGAGATTTTAATTCCTAGATGTTTATCAGCTGAGACTGAGAAAAAGCAATGTGAAAATTACACAGCATGAAAGATATTCATGCAAGGAGAATAAGTTCTTTATCCATAAGAAACAAGGAACATTAAGGAAATTAGAATGATTTGTTTCAACCTAAAAGAGTGGCTAGAAATATTTTAAAGAAAACAAGTAAACTGGGAAGTGCATTTCCTTGTCTTGTTCAGGGAGCATATCTGATGCCTGATTTTCTTCCACGTTTCTCCCAGAAGATCTTTGTCAGATGAAAAATGAAAAAATTGATGACAAAGTCACTTATCAATACAACTTTCAGTGTTAAGCTAAACCACTTCAAAGAGTGGTGTTATCTCTGCAATAGAAGAAGCTTGGGCAGACATGCAACAAGCTGAGTTTGCAAACGAGCGTCTAAGGCTGTCTGTGAATGGCTGAGGCTGTGTAAGGCAAGTTGACTTCTACTCCTCCTATGTCTCTCACATGTAAAGCAAACTAAACATGAGCAGAAGCACAGAACTTTAGAATCCCGTTTCTTGGGATAAATACGCATTTGAGACTGTTTCTCTGCCCACACAAACATCTCAACTGAAAGTTACTTGATTAGAATTGGATTTCTTCTGTGTCCCAGTCAGCACCACCAAGATTACCTGGCAGAGAAAGGTAACCATGCATGGCTTTTCTTTGGCATACTTCCAAGAACGAAGCATTTTGGCCTTTTCCAGCATTATTATTGCTTCTTTCCACTCCAAGCCACAGCACAAAAATCATGAACTAGAACACAATAGAAGATGTCGCAGTAATAACAATAATTCCCTGGCCAGAAAGAAATATAATTATATAATGACAGTAGTACATGTATTAGGTAATAATTAAGGAAAGTTAAATAATTTTATTATAGAAACACTTCAAGCTAACTCTTTAATGTTAGTGTGCAAAACAAGGAGATAAATAACAAAAGTAATATGTGGAGTTAATTCTAACGTATTGGTAAGTGAGAAGCGGAGATAGTGTACTGCCAGCCTACATTCAAGGTATGGGTAAGAAACTTTTCACTTATGGGTAATAGCAAACACTAGGAACTTTGTATCTAAACAAGAGACAGAGAACAAACCATGCAGAAACGCTGCCTTCGGTGTTGGCAGGAGAGTGTGATGCAGAGAATGAAAATGGTCGAAAATAGCACAGACAAGCATTGAGAAAGCAGAGGGAAAACACAGTAGGAAGGCCTGGAAATCAATCAGACTTAGATGAGAAACATGAATAGATACAAAAGTAAATTTAATACCCCTTACCATTCCCCAAGGTAATAGAAAAAATACTTTCACATGAAAAAATGACCATCAAATAATCACACCTCCCTCAAAATATATCACTCAATAAAGGCGAAGCTCATTGGAAATATTTTTGCCTAAAATTGTCTAAATAAAATTACTTGAAATTCATATGATTCTGATGAATAAAGGTCCACTAATCGGTTCAAAATGTTATGAGGAAAAAACTCAAAACAGCATGACAACACCCAATACTAAAAAAAACCAAGCCACCACCCACTCTAAACTACACCACCTGTAAACTAAAAAGCAGTGCAATAAAGGAGTGAAACCATTCTAGTGATGCCCATAAAAGCAACTGTTCCTATGCTTGTGAACTTGTACCAACCCAAAGAAGTCAAATTTTTATGAGTCCTGGTAAGAAACAAGATATTTAGATGTTTCCTTTAATAGTTAGATTGGATTCTTACTTGGTGAGAGTATAAAGAATCACAGAATAGTTGGAGTTGGAAGGGACCTCAAAGACCATCAAGTTCCCACAACCCTGTCACAGCCAGGGGTACCTCCCACTAGATCAAGCTGCTCAAAGTCCCATCCAGCCTGGCCTTGAACACTTCCAATTCTTTCCTTGTTAAGAATATGTTTACAGCTGTATTGGTACTCAGATAAAAATAATTTTTAATTTTTTCCCCCACATTACTTCAAACGAATTTGTCAATATAGTTATCAAATCAAAACAAAGTGGACAAGCAAAATATTTAATAAGAAACACTCACCGAAAACAAAGAACTAATTTCATAATAGGTACATCGTTGAATACCTTTGTTGTTGGAATACATGAGATTTTGTGTAAAGGTTTTCTCATTCTTTTGTGCTGAAGCTTTTTACTTTTTCATTAAATATTTAATAGCAAAGGGAGCATGAACTGGAACACAGACCTCTTACTTCCTGGGCAAGCACTGTGCCATTTCAGAAGCCATTTCAGTTCTTTCTTTGGCTAATTACTATTTACTTATTTCTTCCTCCATTTTGCCTCCAAGTTTATATAGCTAGCATTGAAATTTTTTTTGACATATGTCATATGTTTAAAAAAATTCCAGACAGTTTATTTGCAAATTTCTGGTATGACATTTCATTTGTTCAAAACTATTTGGTAAACCTGACTAGAATTTAAAAATATCTTTGAATCAGCCTAAACAGTACTTTTTATGGCAAATTTTGAAACCACATAGTTCTGCTCATGACAACTCAGTTTTGTTACTTATGTTAGTTTCAATACCACATCCAAAAATTTCACAGCTGTTCCTGAAGGGGAAGAGAACAAAAATAACCCTGACAAGTTAGTTTTGAAGTGCTCCTCCTACAAGACAAAACAGATTATTTAGCTACATAAAAGTGTCAGGGAAAAAAAAGGAAAAAGAAGAGTACTGCAAAAGCAATGGAGAACAGACTGTTTTCAAAGTACGTAATGCATCGTGCACTGAAACAACTTTAATCGTTTTTACTGTCTGTTGATTTTTGCTGGCTGTATTATACTTTTGGTAAAGGACAAGGCAAGAAACTTAAGACATTCAAAGGCCAAATTGCTAAGAACAGGTTGCCTTCATTTGCTTTATCATTCATTATTCAAGTGGCTGCTTGTAATATTTAAATGGGTCGGTCAAGTCATAGCATTCACTGCAGAAACTCATTAGTGCTCATTATCTTATGACTGCTACCCTACCAGGCAGGGCAAGCGGCATGTGCAATGTACCAAGGAGGATGGGTTAAGTGACAGTCAGCAAAAAAAAAAGAGGAAGAAGCTATTCACCACTCAAAGAAAACTGCTCCCTTCATCCTACCAACACTTTCACAGTTGCCCATAGGTCCTTTGCTGCTAGAAACTTCTAAGGCTCCTTCCCTCCAGGAAATAAATACAATTTGGGGACTTTCCATGTTTTTAGAATCCTGAGCTGGAAATAAATTAGGACCCGGTCAGAAGCTTCAATGTCTGGATGTGTGCTTGTATTGATACCACAAAACTCCGGGATGTTAATTTTGTGATATGGATTCATATTTTCAGTCCTATTCCTCCTAAGTTCTAGAATACAAATAAGAAATAACCCAGTAACAGCTCAACAGAATGCCTTGGTGGCATTTGTTTTCCTTTCACTGGGTACAACACTTCTCCTATGAGTGAATATATAAAGTTCCTGAGCATTCCTGGCACTTCAGACCTACACTGCACCAGCCAAGTATTTCTTAAGATTTTAAGTGCTCAGCAACTTTTCTTCTTTTCTGCCCCGAGCTCCCCCAGCTGGGCAAGGGTTGCTGTCTCAGGCATGTGGCTGGTAGCTACAGCTGGGCACAGAACTAATCACAGCTACCGCATGGCACCTGGCTCCTGGCCTTTAGCCTCTAATTACAGTTTGGCACTTAAACTTGCAAATATTGATTGGTGAAACATTTTATGATAATCATGTGGAAACGTTTAGCTGCTCTCTCCTTAATGATATTACTGGAAACATTTTGTAGCTCATTTGGCCATCCTTTCATCTTGGCACTTAGAGGCTTCACCTTCATACAAAGAAGCCCACACTCCACAGAGGACTTCACACCTAGGCTGACAGCCGCCAGCCATTTACACAGATGCTTAATGTTCTACAGAGCGCTCATTTTGTTCTGGCAAAGAGAATAATTTAAGAGTGTAGAAAGATAACTATATGCTTAAACAAATAGAGACATGTAACTGGGCTCCTACGCAGATATAAATTGAAGGTTGTGACTACAAGGAGGAGGGAGTGAGAAAAATATAAAAAATAAACACATTAAAATTTTATAGTACTTCACTTTGACCTAGAATCACACATGCTTTTCTTTTTTTTTTTTTTAATTTAATTTTATTTTTTTATCACCTAAGATAATTGTATACAAAAGCGTTCATTATGCTGGAGAAATTAATATAATTCAGTGAAAAGTCCCTGTTTCCTCTAGAGTAGTCTCATTTGTGTTGGCTTGAAATCCTTCTGGGATATTTTGAGTCCCACAACAACATACTGCAGTGTTTACAAAATTTCTTTGATATTAATACTCTGGTAACAGCAACAGAGCACGACAATAAGAAAGGAGCTATTGTTCTGGGAGCCCCAGCAACAGTGTCCCAATCTCAAAAAGGTTAATCCCCCATTTCATCACATCCTGATGCCTTGCTGATAGTCACCACTGAAAGCATTCATGTGCAGCCTTCTGCAATTTCCTAAAGACAGATTCTGGTTTTGGGGGTGGGGAATGTTTCCCTAATTCGGGTGACAAAAAATTAAATTTTAATTGGTTCAGTAAAAAAACAAAAGAATTCTGCAGGACAACCCCATTTTTTTGTCTGCGTGAAAGGGATTTCATTAGAACAATGCAGAGAGCAATATAGCAAGCTGCTGAAGATGGCTGGACTTAAAGAAATGTTTGAAGCTGCTCATGTGAAACGATCTAAGCAAAGACTAGTGAACAGTAGATTTTAATGATTATATTAAAGAAGTAGATGAGCTTTGAAACAGATGCTTTATTCCAGAACTTTTATAATATGTCTTCTTTTTTTCTGCTCTATTTTATATTGCCAATAAAAAGAGTGTTTCTTTTTTTTTAATTGCACATTAAACTAATGAGTGTCAGGAAAACATGTCTTGTGATGTGTGTTATTCAAATATAGTTTTGCTCTATTGCAAAGCACTTTAGAAAATTTCTTGGATGTTGAGATCTGGAATCACAGCTGGGAATGGATGCAAGAAACCTGAATAGCTCTTCACTGAATAACCATGGAAGCCATGTAGATCCTTCTGCTTGATTTTTTGTAGCTAGAAACAGCACTTGGATCCCTTTTTTAGACATCTAAGCCACCGTCCCTTCTTAGCTACAGAAAGCCACTGTATGGAAATTCAGGCCATCAAACTACAATGGTCAAGGGAAGGATTTGAAGAAGCCTCTTATTTTTACTGGCTAGAGAGGGAAACTTATCCTAACACTCAGTATTCACAGTAGGATGTGTAAGTTGTCAACAGTATATAGTTCCATAAATCAGTCCAGATTTTGGTGATTCTACATGCAAAGTCTCAATGACAGTACCTAAGGGGTACATTTTCATGTTGTCAACATTTCATCCTACCCAGACTACAAATTCAGGAGAGTCTTCAGTGGTCCACATCCGCGTTCCTAGCATGTGAGCTGCAAAGCCCTGTCCTCTGAGACCTCCTCCTGCTGCTGCTCCAAACAGCAGTTTTGCCAAAGCAGCCTGGCAACCCTGAGCTTTTTGTGTCCTTACCCTTAGTTGGTTCACTGCCAAATAATAAAACATGCAGCTCAAAGAAGTCACCCTGCCAACCAAAGGCACACACACACATTTCCTTGGTGGAAAGCAGAGGGCTTTTTTTCCCCATCATCTCTGCAGAGTCAGTAAACAACAGGCTCTGGCAGCTGGTATCCCTGCACTGACTTGGATGGCCCTGGAGATGAGGGTAGACTGCAGGTTTATACCTGCTCTAATTTACTCCCCTGAGTTTCACAACAATTTCAGCAACAGTGACTAGGAAAGCTGCATGAATGCCTTACTAATGTACGTTTTGACTGGCCTTTAGGCTTTAGAAACCTTAAACAGCCCTCATTAAGCGATCCACATATAGTAAACACGTAGCATTGTGTATATACATATTGCTTCTTGCGTCTCCAAAGAAACTGTGTGTCGATTATTTAGATGAATGTTCAGATTCTTTTCTGTAGAGCATGGCATCAAACTAAAAAGCCTGATCACAATAGAGGGCTTTTTTTTTCCACCATTATTTGCGAAAACAGTTTCCTTTGCATACTCAGTGAATTAGAGCTGTTCTTTCTTTCAAGCAAATCTGCCTCCTTAAGAAAAATGAAGTGTGGAACTTGTAGTATATAGAACTATTTCCCTCATTGTCTGGGAATCAAATACATTTTGAAGTTTGGAAGTGAGTCATGCCATAATTAGAGAACTTGCAGTTAGTTCTAAAGGTAGCTGAGAAGTAGCAACATAGATTTTACAGATATCTTTATTAGAACTGTTCTTGTAACCAGAATTGGAAAAGGAGTTACCTCAAACAGCAGAACAAAACAGAGCACAAAAGAGAAGATACTATTTTACTTTTATGTTTTGCTTTTAGCAGAGAAGAATTACTGTTTTGTTTCAGGTATATGAAGCCCAGCTGTCTCTCAGAAACGTCTAAGATTGTATATACTCTCTGGCTGTAGACACCTGCTGGCTGAGAGTCAGATCAGTGAAATGGGGCTTTTTTGAGTCACTGATGTACTGTGCTGGGCCTGTGAAGAATATTGTCTTCGACAGAACTCACATTGCAAGCTAGAGCTGATGAGAATGTGCCATACAGTGAAAACATCTAGCCTACTGCTTGTAGTCTAAATTAACACATGGACTCCCCCTTAAGTCTACTGGATGTATCTGGAAGTACTTACCTGCTCCAGGGATGCCTGCCATGTAAGCTGATAACATGAGGAGACTCATCGACTCTTCTAGAGGAGAAGTCTAATTTTTTCAACAACATAAGTTGGTGGCAATAAAAATCACCCTAAGACTATCGGCATGGAAATATGAAGTTGGTGATTGACTATGAAGCTGGTGAAAAACTGAGATGTGAATAGCAAAAGAGAAGATCACAACTTTTGGTGTCTCGCCCATGTCCAACCAATAAAGTGTCGCTCAATTTCTTTTTACGAGACGTGGCTCTTAGAGCATAGGAGAAAGAAATATGCACTCATTTGAACAAGAAATTTTTGTTCAACTGCAGAATGATATACCGAACTCATCTAGTTGTGGATCTGTGGATCATTATACCAGAGGTTCCTGGAATGTATTTGTACCATTGAAACCAAGGGTACTTTTACCTCTAAATCCTGTGAAAGAAACTTCAAGATAATAAGAGGAAGTATCAATGAGAGGTTCTGCTGGCAGTCATTTATCTTTGCTGTTGGCCCATTTTTGAAGGCAAAAACCAAGCCCTGTTCTCCTGTCTCAGCATCTGCCTAGTGCCTATCAGTTGTATTTCTCCATCAGGTACAACATGTTTCAGCAGTTATTGGAGGCCTAGCAGGCCAGTTTGGCATTTTGGTGGTTGAAAATGCTGAGGTAACCTTTCTCCAAAGCTCAGCTGTTCTGCTTTGATACAGAACTGTGAGGAGCATAATCAAGTGAAATATAGCACATTTGACATTAGTATAGCATCCCTTGCCCCAAAACAAGCCTTTATCAGAAAAGCTGTCCTTACTAGCCAAATTTGTATTAGCAGTGGGGTTTAGTGGGTGTCAAACATTCATCCTTAGAGTACAATATATAGGATACGTGTGGATTTCCCATGCCACTGATGGCTGCTTTAGTGTATGTGCTCTGGATTGAAGATCAATAAGTGAACCCAATAAACCACAATGATTTTAATGTAAAAAGTTAATGCGGTCCCCATTCGGTTTGTGGGAATTCTTGGAAATAATTAATTAAAGGTCTGCAAAGTTAATTGGGTTCTCTGGACCTTTGATATTGGATTTCACAATGAGAACATTCTCTTATCTGTTAAACTGTACCTTTACATATGATACCATTCCTGTTCTGTTTGGTTTCAAGGCTTTGCCACTATCCATTGAGTACATCTCAAAAGTGCCTTTTTTGATCTCTTGCACTCATGGATTTTTCCAGCATTTTTCCCAGGTACAACTCCCAACACCTTGATTATCAATATATGTCAGAAAAGGGTGGGGTTTTTTTTAATTTCACAGGATTCCTTTCGTTCTTATGTCTGCCTTCCAGTAGAGCCTCCCAGGCAGATCAACTGTGCAAGATTATTTTTTTTCAATGCTATACAAAGAAACTACTACACTGGAACTTTTTAAGTTGTAGAGATACCCGAGCTAGTTTGATATAGCCTGCATAAATGTCTACTTTGGGATCTTGGTGGGTCCTGTAGTCTTTCCTTAGCCTCTTGGTATCTTGGATTGGCTGTTATCAAGACCCAATATGACAACTTCAAAAGTCTCTATGAACTGTGATTTACCTTCTAAGTTCTAGGATAGACATAACCTTAAAAAAAGAGAGTTGTCTCTGCCTACTCAGTCCTTAACCCTTTCACAGAAAAAGCTTGGTTTCTTGATGTTGCAGTTGTGACTTATGTGATGTGCCTGACAGCTGGAATGGAAGAGAAAACACAAAATGTAATTTTCCCTTATTAGACAAATACGTACAATATCGCTACATCATACAGCGGGCGAGAAAGTCAAGTCTTGGTGAACAGCAGGTAACATAGCAGCTTAACTAGTCAATACAAGTGGAAGAGATCACTCAACCCATTTTTACTCTACACTGCAGTCTGACTATACTTGATTTACACACTTTAACATGTGAAAGGGCAGCAGTGGCTGAGAACCTAAAGAAAGCAGGAAATGACTCAGGTATTAATTTATAGAAGTAATTTAATTAATTAATTACTGTGTCTGGCTGGGATGGAGTTAACTTTCTTCTTGGCAGCCTGTATAGTTCTGTTTTGGATTTTGGACAAAACCAGTGTTGGTAACACAGGGTTGTTTTAGCTGTTGGTGATCAGTGCTTGCACACCATCAAGGCTTTCTCTATTTCTCACTCTACCCCTCTTCCAGTGAGTAGGCTACAGGTGGGCAAGAGTCTGGGAGGGAACACAAACAGCACAGCAGACCCCAGCTTATTATGGGATATCATGCTCATCAGAAAAACTCAGGGAAGGTTTAGATTGTCAAAGATAGCTTCTGCTTGGAGACCATCTGGGCATTGATCTGCTAGTGGGAGGTAGCAAGCGATGGGTTTTGCATCACTTGTTTGTGGTTTTCCCCTCTTTGCTTCACTTCATCTGCCTTTATCTCAAGCCTTGAAGGTTTTTTGCTTTTGCTTTTCTGATTGTCTCCTCTATCCCTCTGGTGGAGACAGAGTGAGTGGTTGATTGGTGCTTAGTTTGGTTAACTGGCTGGCCAGAGTTAACATCAACCCTCTACAGCATGTCAATTCCTTGTTTTAGAAAAGTAAAAATTAAAAGACAAATAACATAATTATAAATAAAATCTTTTTAACTGTTAGAGGCATCACATTTATTGTGGAATCATATCACCCTAATTGCTGAGTGTAAATGCCAAATACTTCCAAAAATAAAGGGTTTCCAGTCTTCTCCCGAACAAAAATGGTATAGTTGTATAACTATAATAACAAGCAGTATTACCTTATATTAAAAAAGGCATTTTATGAGAGGATGTGGTATGCAAAAACCATGTGTATGGATCAACTTTTTCCACAGCTTCAGTTCATATTCCATGTAGTATTTCTGAAATAATGAACCCCATGCACTCAATTTAACACCTTTGACACCTTTTACTCTCTTGGCATTTTTCATGCTGGAAATCTTTTTATAGAGATCCCTTCCCTCAAATTGCACAAAGTTGGCAATCACATGTCAGTGAACCCAAGACTTTCTGCCAGAGGCAGAGAGCAAGGGCAGCAGCAAACTCTGCTACAGAGTCCACCTCTTCCCGTTAGCCCAGGGATTGGCAAAATTTTCAAAGGAGCGAAATATAGCCACCAAATATACAAACCTGTTTCCAAAATCCATGTTGTTTTTCAGATTTCCCTCTCTTAACTCCAACTTCTCCTCCTCCCACAGCTTTCACAATAAAAAGGGCAAACCTCAGAATAATCTGGCAAATACGTATCTGTGGATTCAGTCTCTTCTGAGTGAGGAGTCCCCACAGCATGAAGATCTAAAAATATACCTCCTACAGAATTATATAAACTGAAGAAAATTCACAGAACTTCAAAAGCAATCTAAATTAAAGACTCTTAATACTTTTAAAATTTCTGAATTACTTAATCTGAAATATAATTAAAATTTTGTGCATATTTATTTTTATTTTATCTAAACCAGTTGAGCATACCTAATTTATATCACAGAGGATGAAGCTGATGGGGAAAGGACAGCTGGGTTGATTATTTTGCTTCATTCATAATGCAGTTTCCACCCCCTCCTGACACATGAAACATCTCAGTGGTTTAATGTTCTCCCTCCTTTACTCTGAAAGTACCAATGAAAATATCTTCCCCCTGACTGATCAGATAGTTAATTTTAAATGAAACAGCTGTGTCCAGACACAATGCACATATCTCTGTTGCATAGAAGATGACTTGTAACTGGAATTACCAATGTTTGGGTTTGACCTCCAAAGAGTCAATTAAGGTTTACGTTAAGTGAGTAGTATGAGATTGATGCCACTAGTGATAATGTAAAAAGGTTTGGCATTTTGAGTCCAATTCTCACTACACAAAGATAACAAAGATGTGACTTTACACAGTGACCACTGTATAAAGGACCTGGAACTTTATGGACAGTTACAGCAGAGAGGAGATCTTGGGAGATGTGCAGTAGCTGAGTGCATGCTTTACTTTCATGGTGGATAAAAAGTCTTTTGGCAGATAGTAGTCATTGCTTACCTGGGTTAGTAATTGCTGGCAAACTTTTTAAAAATGAAAGTTAAAAAGATATTTAGTACATCACACAGGACAGGACTTTGGGTATGGGATCCTCTCCATGGCGATAAAATAATACTAAGAAACCCAGTCACAGGATCCATAGTACATTGCTTAGGCAAGTAACAGGGTCAGAAATCTTGGGCTCAGAGAGATTCAGTCTCCTGAAGTGCTTCAGTCCCCTTGGTGCAAGGGAGAAAGAAGCATCCCTGAAGACCTCACCTCTTTGGTTGAAGCACCTAAGTAAGTCAGGCAGATATCCCTTCAGAGGTCTTCAGTCACCTCTAAACATGCAAATAAAGACTGGAAGACTGTGTCACCAGACTAGAAAATTCCACCTGCAAGTCAGATACCTGAGGCAGGCAGGCTGGTTCCTAGTCCATTTTTCCTTCCTTGTAGCTGGTTGTATTCATTCCTGCAATTATTTTTTGTGGATCAAGTATGTCATTGACCTTTCCTCTTGCCATGTGTAAGTTACCTTTAATTCACCTGTGTGTAGTGTAAAATAGTTTCACAATGACTGGTGCTAAACAGAGCTTAATTCATCCATCACAAGAACAATGAATTGCCCTTAATGCAAACCAGAAAATCTATCTCTGTGTTAAGAATAATGCAATCTATCTATAAAAAGGATTGTCCACAAATAGCTTCCCCCATCAAAAATGCTTCTACTTGTTTGAGTTCTCTAAGCACTGGTTCTTTCCTTTCATTTTTTGAAAGTTCAATGGTGAGAGAAAGGTCAAAAATGCTAGCATTAGTCCAAATTATGAGAAACGTTTTGCTGTCTTCTCCCCACCTTCATTTGTATTGTTCTCTTCTCCAAACAATTCTCCAAAACAATGTATTTCTCTGAAAGGAGTTACAGGAACATGGTTATACATTTGATTACTCTCTGGTCTCATTTCTATGTATTCAAAGTCTCACTTGAGGGTTAATTTAAACCAAGCAGCAGTGCATTCTTCTGTGAAAGAATAAGTGGCACATGCCTTTACATTCAAAACCTGATTTCTCATTCATTGGCAGATTAATTAACAAAGAGGTGGGCCGAAGAATGTAATATGTGAAAGGTTTTTCAAGAAAAAATTTAAAACATGAAGAATCACATGATGATTGAGGCAGGAAGGCACCTCTGGAGATGATCCAGTCCCAGCCCCTAGTGGGGGTCAGCTAAAGAAGATTGTTCAGGGCTGTAGCCAGTTGGGTTTTTAATATCTCTAAGGATGCAGACAACACAATCTCGCTGGAGAACACTTTCAGTGTTTGACCACTCTTGACCACCTTTGCAGTAAATAAGAGTTTGGGGTTTTTTACCTTTAAATGGAATATTCTGTGCTTCAATTTGTGCCCATTGCCTTCTATTCACTCACTGGGCATCACTGAGAAGACCCTGGCTCCATTTTTACCTTCCCCATCAGGTATTTTTCCACATGGATCTCTTCAAGTCTTCTCCTTTCCAGGAAATCTCAGCTCTCTCAGATTCTCCTCATAATAAATATGCTTCAATCCTTTAACTTCTTTTGTATCTCTTTGCCCTACTTCAGTATGTTCATGTTTCTCCTGTACTCGGGAGCCCAGAATCAGACCCAGAACTCCAGATGTGTCTTGCCAGTGCTGCGCAAAGGGGAAAGATCACCTCCCTCAGCCTGCAGGCAACACTTCTTCTCAGACTGTTGGCCTTCTTTGCCATGAGTGTACATTCCTGGTTCATATTGACTTGTTGCTCAACAGAACCCACAGGGTCTTTTCTGCAAAGCTTCTTTCCATCTGATGGTTGCCCAGCCTGTGCTGATACATGAGGTTATTCCTTTGAAGGTGAAGGGCTTTGTTTTTTTCTTTGCTGAACATCATAGGATTCTGGTGGAGTCATTTTTCCAGCCTCTCAAGGTCACTGTAACATGAACCTGGGTTTATAATTTGCTTTTCAGGCACTTTTAATATATAATGAAGCAAGTTCATGAACCTAGATTAAAAAACAACCTGTATTCATTATGAACACCAAAACTTAATTTTTGTTTGAACTAGACCTGATCTTTTAGAGAAGTATTCAAATGTAATTGCCATTTTACATTAATAAGTGAAAACAAAACTCTTTTGTTCCTCGTAGGCTATAACCCTTGACATCTGTGTGAAAACTATAATTTTATTTTTTGCTAAGAATGTATCTAAATTTGACTCACAGTCAGCAGAATTTAATCTTTTAGATTGAAAAAAATATGTATTCTGACTTTGATTTCCCATGTGGAAACTCTAGTCTATGGTCAACTGTATTTTTAGTAAAGTCTCCTAAAAAATTGGTGAGTTCCCTGTAACTACCATGATAAGATGTATCTCTTCACTCATATGATCATTCACAGAATCACAGAATCATCATGGCTGGAAAGGACCTCTGAGATCACCAAGTCCAACCATACACACAAAAAAAGACCTGTCTTGGCCACTAGAGCATACCTTGAAGTGCCACATCTACACATTTCTTAAATACCTCCAGGGATGATGACTCAACCACCTCCCTGGGCAGGCTGTTCCCAGTGTCTGACCACTCTTTCAGTAAAGTAATTCTTCCTAATATCTAATCTAAACCTCCCTTGCCACGACTTCAGACCATTTCTTCTGGTCCTGTCATTATTGACTTGGGAGAACAGGTCAACACCCACTTCTCCATAGCCTCCTTTAAGGTAGTTGTAGAGGGCAATGAGGTCTCCCCTTAGCCTCCTCTTCTCCAAACCAAACATACCCAGTTCCCTCAGTCTTTCCTCATAAAACTTGTTCTCCAGACCTCTCACCAGCTTGGTGACTTGGGAGAACAGGTCAACACCCACTTCTCCATAGCCTCCTTTAAGGTAGTTGTAGAGGGCAATGAGGTCTCCCCTTAGCCTCCTCTTCTCCAAACCAAACATACCCAGTTCCCTCAGTCTTTCCTCATAAAACTTGTTCTCCAGACCTCTCACCAGCTTGGTAGCTTTCCTCTGGACATGTACCAGCACTTCAATCTCCTTCTTGTAGTGAGGGGCCCAGAACTGAACACAAAACTCAAGGTGAGGCCTCACCAGTGGCAAGTATAGAGGCACCATCACTTCCCTACTCCTGCTGGCCACGCTGTTCCTGATACAAGCCAGGATGCTGTTGGCCACCTTGGCTGCATGGGCACACTGCTGGCTCATGTTAAGCCGGCTGCCCAATAGCACCCCCGGATCTTTTTTTGCTGGGTAGCTTTCCAGCCACCCTTCCCCAAGTGTGTAGTGCTGCCTGGAGTTGTTGTGACCAAAGTGCAGGACTCATCACTTGGCCTTCTGAGGTCTCTTGAGCCATTGAAACTAGACCACAACGCCATGTCTTGGTAGTAGTTACATTGGTACCAAAATTCAGTGGTAATAGAGGTAGGTAAGGGTTTTTGCCTAAGTGTAGATGTCTAGTGAAAACTAAGATGCACAAGTATATCTTGACTAGCTTGTAGCTGCCACTGCAAATGGATCTTCATCTCTGGTAGATGCTTTGTCACATCTGTGCGATGTGCTCAGTGTTTCTGGTACTCAACAGCACTTCATACAGCACTAGACACCTGTTCAGGCAGCTGACTCTTACTCACAATGTCCCTACACACAGTTTATCCGTTAACGCATACATTCACTCTATCATGTTAATCTCTTGATCATAACATTGCATGAAAAATGATGTTCATCTAAATATTTACCTCTGGGTTTTTTTCTAGAGTAATTTCTTCCCAGGCTAGCAGCTGTTATCCTGTTTGTCCTACAGTCTTATTCTTTTTCTTGGCTTTGGTTGTACACTTCAGTTGGTGCTGAAATTTCCACTTTGCTGAGCAAATTAGAATAGCCCCAGATCATGTCCTCATTATGTTTCCAATTTCCCCAGCCTTTGAATATCAGAAAGCTGTATAATAATATAAGAAAATTGTTTTTATATTGTCTTCCAAAGGCTAGAATGATGTAATTTTTAAAAATGTTCCTTTAAAGTGATTTACTCCTTATGATTATAGGTGGAGACATATCAATCAACCTTCTAATGAAGGCATGCTTTTTTCATATCATTCAGTCTCCTGAATGTGTTAGTGCAGTATAACATTTCAGATGCCTTACAGGAATCCGAATATGTCAACACCTTGTTTAATCTCAGAGTGTTTCATTTTCTGTTCTGCAGTTAGAAGAATTATAGAGTTCCCTGTTTATGGTACGTTCTGTCCTTTGGCTTCAATTTTGTATGTACTTAAAGAAAGGTACATCAGCATTAAGACTGTCAAACTGATGTAGACATACAGGTGTGAAAGATTTATTTTAATGAAAGGAAAAGTGGGTTTTATCCTTGCTGATGCTAATGGGCCAGTACATCTTCATGAATCATAAAAGAACAAAGTGCCCTTGTCTATACAAACATTTAGCTAAAATCTAGCAGGATGGCACCCTGAGAGTAGCTTGAGGACAAGGGGAAAATGGTGACTGAAGGAGAAAGAGCAGCCAAATGCAGTTCGAGCTGCACCATCCCACTGTTTACTGTCCCAGGGTGGGAATTTGAAGATGATTCAGAAATCATATGAACCTCCAGAAAATATATCTATGTTTGAGATCAATTTCAAGATTCCCTCTAGGAGGAGGAAGTGGAGGACTACCTCTTTCTGATTAGCAGGCCTGACTTCTGATTCCTGTGGGCTCAGCAGAAGGTGCAGAATATTTCTGAGCTGAGGGAATATTTGTCTGACTTTCCCCAGTGTGCTCTCTGAAGGATGATGGGGACGTGTCACTGGAAGGGAACTCAGGCATATAGTTAAGTGAGACTTTGTGCTCCACTCAAGGGGGAGACGGCTCATTACTGTTAGACTTACCCTCCTCGCCAATATTTCTAATCTACCAAAGATTTAACATTAAATTATTTTTAATATTGTTACATCTTCATATGAATACTCCTCAAAGGTGTCATTCCCTTGTGCATGAAATTACTGAACTGTAAAAAAATCTAAAAAAATCCAAAACAAAAAAAAAAAAAAGGTCCAAAGCCCAAAACTATTACAAGCAAAAACAATATATATTTTATAGAAAATATTCACTGTAGGCTTCATTTCCAAGTGTTGTAGTGTTTGGTTATCTTTGCATGACTAACACTCCCCATCCAATGTCCCAAACCAGGCACTTAAAACTGTTGAGAAAAAGAAATCATTCCATTATAACTGTAGGTACATTTATATGATGTTTAATTCTGTTCTAAATTTTATGGTGAAACATTCACAGTTAAATAAAATGGAAAGATACCTTCACAAAAAAAGATGTGTCGATTTTGTTATACTTATCCATTCAAATGTGCCTATTCCTATATACCCAAGATAGAATGTTGTACTGCATTTCTCTGACCATTTAAGTTGTTCAGTAATGAAACAATAGTGCTATTTTACCCTGTTATCTGGGTACAAATATCTGTTGGGAGTAGGGAAAGGATCCAGACAACTGAAGCTACAGTACTATTGGATGAGTGAAGCATGAAAAGAAAAGATGCACAACCTCTCCAACAACATCCAGCTGTTTTTTTCCTCTCACTGTTAAAATTGCAGTAGTTCTTATTGTTACCTTAGAAATGTTTCCAGAATATTTTATTCAGCTAAGTAGGTGTTTTTCTTTAGTCCTACTGTACAATCAGCCTGCATGAGTAACTGTCTAGGAATGTTTACAGGACATTTAATCAGCAGGAGATACACTTACAGAGGTAATAGGAAACCCCCTGTGGCTTTGTACCTAATTTAGTCATCTTCAAAGCTTAGTATATTTACTGTTGCAGTTGGGAACTGGTACTGTGAAAAGATTCTCAGGGTAGAAAGAAAATTCAGCACCTCATCTGCCTAAAGTGAAATTTCCCAGGTTTCAGGAAGGTCTGACTGTTCTGCTAGATCAGGGAATTATGGTCCTTGTGCCCTGAAAATTTTAAGTAGAAATTCAACCCTGAAAAAATAAAGAAGACCACGGAACACTTGAAGATGACTTTTCTTTATGGATGGAGAGTAATTAAAAGAGTAGTCTTTAATACGTAAGTATTCAAAATGGAACTTACATTCTCAACACACAGAGAAAGAAATCCTCCGAAATCATCAGAAACAAGCATCAACATTGAAAAAAAGATTGGAAAGACGTCCTTGCTGTATCCTTCAAATCATACCAGATCAGAGATGATGGTGCCAGCTGCCACCCATCAGTACCACATATCATACTCAGTTCCTCACTCTTTTGTCTCATATTCTGAAGTTCTACTTATTCTACCCTCATAGAGATGAGAAATGTATACCTGAAAGCATTAATCAAATTCAAAGAAATAATTTATATTCTCTGGGATTAGCCAGCATATTTTGCCTACTCATTTTCTTCCAGCTCATATGGGAATTAATTCCTTTTAGGAGAAATGGGGAGCTAAAATGTTGTTCTCAACTTTTGATTAAAGTGTGAGATATAAGGTTTTGCATAGAATTAAGTTAGGAAAGGTACTGTTGCATTACATAATGCTACAGGAACTGATGCAATCGACAAAGTACAGTCTGAACCATATTATTCCTGACATTTAAGCAGATTTTGTCTTATTGTTCTTTTAATTTTTGCACTACTAAGCCCAGATGCTTTGGACTGAATATTTCTCTTGATGCTCTGGGCCAGCACTGTAGCTTCCATTGCTATTTTTGCTTGCAGGCAGACTCCATCTCTGGTGATACACCACATTTTGTTTGACAGAATGAAGAAGAGACCAGATTGCTTGGTAAAACTAAGAAATGGAGAAAATTGTAGTACCTGTATTACCAACTTTAAAAAAAAACAACAAAGTACTTAAGCATATTCACAAGGATGGTTGGTGTCACTGGTACTCCTGAGAAACTTAATAGTATACTCTCGCTTAAGTGTCTGTCAGATAAAATTTCCCTTGCTATCAATAGTGGCAAAAATGGGAAAATGGAGCAGGTGAAGAAACAAGGTAGTGAAGTTGCTCACAACCTAGAGCGAAAAATTGTAGGATCATCTAGGGGGATAAGGCCGTGTAGTATTCTCCATATCTCAAGCAGGCCAGATTGCATCATTAAAAGCAGATATATCTGTACAGTTCTGCCTTGATCTTCTACCTAAGAAAAGAAATATTCATGACTAAGAATATAAAATGGGGGATCAAGAAAAATAAAAGCTGATCCTCATTAAATAATACGGCTCAGTTCCTGAATGCAGCTCAACTAAGTTTCAATTCATCACACAAAAACCAAATGGGAAGCAGAAACTTTGAAAAAGTCAGCCAAAGAAGCAAGTTATCAGAAAACCAGCTCTGACATATGGCATCTCCATTTCCAAAAAGGACTAGAAAGTTATCCATTACAAATTAACTCCCTCACAGATGTCTCAAATGGAACAGCTATAATGATTATGATGCTTAAAATTAATTAATTCTTTTGCAAGCTCCTGACTTCTGGATCTAAGCCTCATATGCCCTGGCCCTGAGATTGGCTTATAACCAAGTTTTGAATTTCTGGAGAAATTCAGAACATCTTAATGTGTGGTTTGAATTATGCCAGTGTAGAGGTCAGGATTGTTTGGTATAACTTTACATCTACAGTACAGATAACATTCTTGTGGAATAGTTAAGCTCTGTGTACCCCGAGACCCAAATGGCTTATCCACCTTAGTTGCTATGTTCTATGTACCTGTCTTTTTTTTCATGAAAACTTACATTTTGTGGCCACAGTCCTAGACCGCAGACATATATATCACAAAAGCTGCTGCAGTGGGCACAAGCACGTGTTCCCTTCCTTGTGACTGGTCCCTGTGAAGCTTTGGAAAGATCACACTGCCCTGGTTACCTGTCTTCAGCTGCAGGGCTTCTTAACGCTGGATCAGCTTGGGCAAGAGATGCTCAAGTCTGTCTGCAGAACACCCTGTACATGCTCTCTGAATCTAGGAAGGCTTCACCAAGATGAGCCATGGTACAAACTACAGCTGCACCAAGTATGTTCCTTACTTATACAGGGAAGCAATTAGGGATGAGGCTGTTTTTTCTCCTTTGAAGGGGTGAATTACATTCCTTATAAAGCAGATACAGCCCTGGTTTTTTGTGATGCACAGAAAAAGTGGAAGAGAGCACAGACAGGGAACACTAAATGTCACCCTACAGCCAGCTTTTCATTATGCAATGCTGCAGTGTTTGTGCCGTAAGGGTGACTGAGCAATCTCCTAGATGAAAATCAGCTGTGAAGAACAAAATGCCAGCACAGTCTTCTGATGGTTGGTTTACAGTGCTCCCTCTGTTCACGTTTCTGCCCTTATAAATATTCTATGCTTAATTGGTGTACTACTGGGCTTACTGTTACAGGTGAACATGAGGCCGGAGAGGCAGGGAAGGAGTTAACTGCTGTGCCACTGCTGCGCTTGGTTGCAGGTTTGCTAGCCAAGGGTTTTCTTGCATGGATTTAACTGATGTGATAAGACACACCTGTCAAACCTTTGAAAGGTGACTGGCGACTTTATGTACTGCCCTGGGAAGGCAGCAATTTAGGGTGATGAGCTCTAAGAAAAAAAATTCTTCCAAGGTCTCCAACTGTGCATACAAAAAGACAGAGGTACCCATTTGAATTACATTGAAAATAAATATATATTATTAGAGCAATGATTTAATCATAATATGGCTGATTTCTAGGCATTACACAGATTTGCTTACCTCTGAACCGCTGTTTTCCTCTTTCCAGGATGTACCTTTCTAAAATGAGAGTGTTGTCTGACTTCCTTACCTCAGTTTGTACTATATTATCCTGCCTGAATGCACCAAGAACCAGACTGTGCAAACTCCCTGGGTATAAAATAGCATCGGACACAGAACAAATAGCTTGCGAAGAATTGCTGTAACTATGGCTAAAACCAAGTGGATTCCTCACACATGGAATTGTGCAAGTTGAGATAGATAGCTTACTTTTTCTGTGTTTAAGACTGAGGTGGAGAAGGACAAGACTGAAGAAGGTTTTGGATAGGTTCCTCTGGGCATGATCCTATGAACTGCCTGCCAATATCGTTGGGTGTAGTGGACGCATCACCTAGATGCCTGCTCATATTAAAGTTTCTTTGATCAAATATTTTGCAAGTAATTTTCTGCAAAAAGCCAAGCCTAGATGTTTGGAGTCAGAAGTTTTTATTTTTTTTTCCTTGCCTTATAATATCAATAATAGAGGTATGTTTCTAGTTCAGTATTCCTGCATTTGTTAGAATAGTCAGTGGGCAAGTGCCTAGCAGTTTTTAGGGGAGCTGTGACCCACTGATCCCTTCCCGGTACTGTGTTCCCCCTCACCACCTATTCATCAAGATGAGCCATGGGTGTATGCCCAGGTCTCCTTGTGAAAGTTTCAGGAGCAGAATGTGGCCCTTCCCATCCACCTACATGAGGGAACAAGGGAGGAATCTAGTCTGAAATCTTCAGAGGCTCTTGATTTATTTGGTGGTTTAGTGGGTTTTTGGTTTCCTTCTTTCCTTTTTTTTTTTTTTTTTTAAGAGCTCAAATGATAACAATCTGATATGTTTTGCTGAAAAGTTGACTCTGGTAAAAGATTACATTTTAAAGAAACAACTTTTGAAGGTTTTTGTTTTTGTTTTTTTTTTTTTTTTTAATATTAAATTAATACTATTGTTAAATGTATGCCAATTGTAAAGAATGGAGCAGTGTACGCCATGTGTTTGGCTTATGTCAGCATCTGCTCAACAATAGGTGTGATTCATGGGCCAGAAGAGTGAAAGTTGGTGCACTGACTGGATTATGTTCGTACCTGTCTAGACATGCCTACCTGGAGACCGACAAGATATGGTGCTGTTTTGGGAATAACAATAAAATTCAACAACTGCACATTAACTTCTTAAAGACTGGCAGCCAAGGGGGAGCAGAGCACGTACAAACACTGTGACTAGAGTTCCAAACTAAGGACCAAGGTCTCTGGATGCTTTGCTAGGAAGGTGATTGGCTGGCGCAGGGAATGAATGAATCCTGGGGGTGTTGAGACAGAGAACTGAGTAATGCTGCCAGCAGAGATGTGTGTGCCTATTTTGTTTTCTTCATTTAAAGCAAAAGGGACTTTTAATAACTAATACCTTGTTTTTAAAGGTTATTGTAGACCTGCCTTGTCCCCTGGCTGCATAAGATGTCAGGCTGCACCGCAGCTGCTGAAAGAGTCACTGTGAAACCTAAAGGAGCTCACAGTAGGAGCCTTGTTTAGTTGGGGTTGAGCAATAAACTGTCACATTCTGGGTAAAAGCTGGAGGTGATTTTGCCCCTTGAATCTGGTGCCAAACTGAAACATTTTTTTTTTTCACTTCTCAAAGTGAAATGTCTCTCTCAGCCCCCAAAGAATTAAAAAAAAATTACAGAGAGTTTCTGGAAGCTTTATTCCCATTCTGGAGTGGAAGAAACTTTGAAATAATGGCAATGAATCCATTTCAACTCTTCCTTCATCATCGAATGTGTCGTTCTGCATGGGCACCTTGGGTGACCATCTTTCACTTTGTGAAAGAGTAGCTCATAGTAATGGCCTTGAGGAGGCTGGCAGACTAGAAAAGATACCATCTGTTAATCACTGTTGCCTAGTTCCATTCTTGTGCCATGTTAGATCCAAACTGAGTTGTCAGAAGGGTAAGAATCAATTTTAAGCAGTAAAATACATCAAACTGTGTAGTCTGATAAATTGTTCCAATACAGATGAATGCTTTTTTTTTTTTTTTTTTTTTTNAAAATACATCAAACTGTGTAGTCTGATAAATTGTTCCAATACAGATGAATGCTTTTTTTTTTTTTTTTAAGCAGCTGTCAAGTGCACCGTAAGCAAGATAAATCTCCCTGATTTCTGTGTGTTTTAATCAGCACATCTGCAGGATTAACATCTGCTATTACATTTTTGAACTTGAATGATATTTTGCATCCAGGTCACAAGAATACTTTAAAATAGAAAATGATAATTCAAACTACGTGATAATCAAGGAAAATTTTTTACATGTTAAAAATAGAAATGATATTTTTCCTTATTTTGAAAAGTGAAAAAGGAGAAGAAATCTTATGTTTGTATTGCAAACTTCTTGACCTGCTTCTAAGAGCAGGCGTGCACCCCTTTAGGAGCTTCATGTAGCTTTTAATTTTTTCTTGTTAAGAAAATCTTTACTAAGCAGGAGCATTCAGGAGCTGGCCAGAACAAACTGGTCATGCAGTGGCAGTAAGAAGCAATCTGTAGGCAGATATTTGCTGGGTAAAACTACTCAAGACACAGTAAGGAAGAAAAGACACACAAAATTGTAGTTATTTTCTGCCATTTAAGGCTGCATCCAACTCTGACTGTTTGCGATGTGCATGGCTGTACACACAAGCAATAGGAATTGCACCTCAACCTTAACTAAGCAGTTAGGCACCAAGTCAAAGTTAGTTTCTAGGCTCCCTCTACAGTCAATGGAGAAAAATAGTTACCTATGGCAGGCAGGTTCCCCTGCTTCCTTTGGATATGTATTTTACAGACTTCAAGGTGACTCAGTACAGATTTATGAGCAATGAAGTGAACGATCTGTGTGCTTGAGCACTTTAACAGTAAAGGTAGGAACATGGAAATTATCATCTCTGCTTTTTCTTTTTCCATTCATCACTTAATAATTATGCAGGTATATTGAATAGAAAAAAACCTCCACCCTCAATATTTTTAGTTATCTGTGAAGATGTCTTCTAATGTCTATGACAAAAGGACACCGTTGGTAGTTTCAGCAATGCAAGATTTTTAAGTGAGGTAATATTTCGTCTTATGCATGAATTCTAATGCTTAATAAAGATTCATATATAATTTTTGAATTATTTCATTTAAAACAGTCCAATTAAGCTAAGTTCCTCCTCATCCACAACCTTAATGTGAGATCTGGTAGTTGAGAATTTTTTATCCTCAGTTGTCATTAACATGGGGCAATTTGCTTCCTTTTTGGTGCTGTCTTCTCCACTTCACTGACTGTCATATATGGAGAATATACCAGGTTTCTGTTAAGTTTCATTCATCGTAAAACTCTCTGCAGATTTAGCAAGTCTGGTTCAGTCACATCTTAAGCTATTCCTGGCTGTGACCTCATCCCTGTTGAATAATGAGGTTTTGTTCTGTTTTTCTTTTGTGTTTAATTATTTTTTTTTAAAGGGACACTGCTGAAATCATTCTTTCCTCTTGTTAAGGAGGATGTTGTAGAAGGAGATCTTCAAGGAGACCTGAGTGCTATATTCATACAATAGACAAGAACAAGTTGTTCCAGTGACAAATACAAAAGATGAACGCTAGGATAACCTTTGTGATAAAGACTCTGTGTGAATTTAAATAAGAACTAAAAAAGCAAGGGGTCAGACAAAAGGCAATGAGATAAATTTTCCCATGTCAAAACCTACAAAATTGATTTTCCTTTGGAGATCTAAATTAATATGGATATTGCAAATGCAGTAACCAACTGCAAAAAGAGGGATGGGGAAAGAGGCTGCTTTTGTCCTCTAAAATGAATACTGTCAAAGTCAAGGTGTGACCAGCTGGAAGTAGCTCCTGAGTTAGTATTTGCTGCTTCTGACTCCAGCTAACTGTTAAGCTCTACCAGCAGACACTGATAAAGAGTAACAGAAAATGGACCTTATTAACTGTTACAGACAATCTCGAAATCCAAGTAATAGTTACTGTGCTCCAGATTTTATCTTTGATAACTAGCAGATAACTAGAGATCTTGCAGTATACTTTTCTTAGCACTACATGCTGAACAAAAGTTCATAAGCAGTTGTGAAACAGAGCTTTGTTTTCACAGAGTGCAGTGATTAATGCTCCATTGCATTGTCCCACCACAGCCACTGTGTTTTAATTAAAAATGTCATGCTACAGTGCCACTTGAAAATACATGGGTTTTAAGCTACTCTGCTTTGTTCCATAGTCCTTAAATTAAATGAACAATAAACTCCCGCCATTATCAGGCTGAAACTGATATATTTCTGTATTCAGCTTTGAAAAGGTCATTTTTCTTAATGGTGTGAACACCGGATCCCAGCTTCATGGTTAGTGCCAAATCTTTTGACTGAGTAAAGGTGGGAGTTAAACTCATGCATCAAGGACATTACAGTTTCTTGGTGAGATCCCCAACCTGTAAAACACCCAAGAAAACCTAAGCTGCTTTTCTTCTCCCATTTAAGTTCTATTTTTACCTCAGAGAAGGTATAAAAATCAAAAGACTGGGTTCTTCAAAATGGTAGAGAGTAAATATTAAACACAGAATTTTGTTTTAAATTTCTCTTAAGCTGGGAATAACTATTTCAGGAATAATTTAAACTTCACAGTGAAATCCATGTAGAAAATGCATTGTATTAATAAATAAAGGATTAAATGATACCATACCATAAAATAAAAATCAAAGGAGCATTTGGAAATATGGAAACTGTATCGGTACTTCAAGTACCTGTGTGAAAACTCTATGATGCTTAGTAGAAAGGACCTGAATTTTACTCAGTTTTGCCACAGCAGCCATGTTCAGCTTTTACACTACTATACACACATTGTTCTGAAAGTTTGCACCTCCAGACAGGCAGGTTTGCTCTTCTCCACTTCTACACACACACCCACAGTGTGTGGAAGAGTCAGGAAAAAAATCTGTTGGGGGAAACCTGAAGTGAAAGCACAACAGTCCTCAGATCAAAACCTAGCCAGGCTCCTCAGGCCTCCAGGTTGATATGGGAACCCTAAGCTGCTTTAATAATTAAGCGTGCTTTTTGGTGTTTTTTTTTTTTTCTTTTTTTTTTTTTCTGGGAAGGTGGCTGATGCCAGTGCTGTTTATAATTTAGCTTTTTCAGGGACATTAACACAACACAGCTGATCTGTGTGTAAGGTTATAAAAACAGTAAGCTCTTTACGCCTACAACAGAAATGCTGCAGTGACATCAAGAGATAAATAGACGACATATAACTCTCCTCTTCCCATTAGGGGTGCTTTGGATGCTTTGTTCTGCTGTTGAATATTTTTCTACACTTTTCTCTTGTCCTCTTGCACCTCTAAGGTGAAAAACTTTTCTGTGCCCAAGGCAGTCCTATCAATACCACCAAGTTGTCTCTGCCTGGGCAGCTGAATAAATAGTGCTGTCCCCTGTCTGGCTGACACACAGCATGGCACTGCAGGCAGAGTGCAAATTATCTATTTGCTGCGGACTCCCATAATAGTGCAGTTTTCTAATAAATTAGGTATGCATAAGCTTTACTTATGCAGATTCCCCCAGATCCCTTCACCTACTCTATGTCTCCTTGACCAACTGGAGAAAAGTCTGGTAAAAGCTATATCGAAACAGCTCCTCTGAAGGAGCTTATTTGATTCTCCTCTGAATCCCCTCTGTCCCACAGATCCCCCGGCATATCCAGGCAGATTATGGCTCCATTATCTTCACTGTGCCCCAAGCTGGTCAAGATGACTTCACTTAGGAGCAGCTCTAGCATGGGGCCAGCGTTTTCCCTCAACCTAGAGTTTCCCAGCCTGGAGACTGCAGCAGGGACCTCAGTTGATACAGCTGTCCCATAGCTCCTCTGATCACACCAGTGTGGCTGCTTGTGGAGCACCTTGTCAGTGAACTGGTCTGTGTGAATATGTTTCTAGTCAACTCAGATGTCATTGAATGATCCTCAGGAGATACCCACAAAAAGTGACATGAGTACAGCTCAAGGGGCTGTCTGAAGAAGGACAGAACAGCAAGGGCTGAGGTGGGCTGGGGAAAGGGGTCCCTGAGCTACCATGCTGCTGAGGAGTGTCAGGAAACTACCATCCTGATGGTGGAGAGGTTGCTTTGCTGTCAGCCATCCCAGCTGCCACAGCTTCAGCTCTTCTAACCCAGAAGTGGCTACTTTGCTATTTGCTAACGCCTGTTGCCTTTCTGCCTGTGGGCTTATGGAAACACCCGATTTGTGTGTCTGCCAACATCGGCTGAATGCAAATATATGTGCATTAACTTTCCAAATGCCATTCCTAGCATCACGTACATGGGAATAATTTTAGCTTTCTAAAAATGTGTTTAATTTAGATTTTCTATCTGCTTCTAACATTAATATTTTCAATATAAATCTCTGGTAAGATCATCAGGTGTCCCAATTTCATGAGTGTCCCGTTTTCTTAATGACAGTCACAGAGATGGTAAGGTGCCCTACTTTTTAAAACTGTCGGAGAGCTTTCTGCTGCCTTGGGTGAATAATTATTAAGCCTTTGTGAAAGAGAAAAAGAGGATTGTCACAGGAAGGCGAGACATTTTAAAGTGACAGCAAAGGAAAATAGTAATTTTGGTTTCCCGCTGAAGGTGCATCAAACTCTTCCTGATCATTTACTGTTATGTTTTTCTGCCTTGGCACATTGCTCATATTCATAAATATTTCATCCAAAATTCAGATTTAAATGAAGTGTAATTTTATTCACTGTCAAGAGGTGTACTTACAGCTGTCAAGAGAGCTATCAAATATTATTCCACCTGATTTTTTTCCCCTAATGCTACTGTAGAAACTGACACCAGCCCACTGATCCAATATATCTTTTATTTTGCAGCCCAAATACTTTTCTAAAATTTTGTTTCAAATAAGTAGTACATTTATATCATACTTACATGCTAAGCCAAAGTATCACATTTTCTTCCCTAATGTCATCTAAAAGGTGAGTGAATCTGAATTGGTGAGGGAATGGTGCCAAGGCAAGTGACTGATTGTGTCAGCCCCTATTTTCTGTAGCTGGGTCCTGGCCTGACTGCTGGAAGTCCCACCTCCAGATGTGGACTTCAGTACCTTCTTGCCCACAGTCAAGCTCAGAAAAATTAAAAACAAAAGGATGTCAAGAAGAAAACAAGAATAAAGGCTGAAAATGGCTATCTGGTTTGGAACCAGTAACAAGTCCTACTTGGTAGTGGTTGGATTTAAATACGTTTCTAGGCGAGTAAAGTGCTTCTGTTCAAATGTCTTCATCAGAGCTATAAAGCAAAGCATTTAAGCCAAATAAAAAAGTTAGCATCTGCATTCAAAAATTCAAGCATCCTTGAAATTGTGTACAGTATCATACCTCATTCCTCTGTTTGCCCTGTTCTCTGCATTTAACACTTTCCCCACCAGTCAAGGACAATAACTATTAGCTTTGTGGATTCCTCAGTGAATCCCTTAAGTCAGTTTTCTTTCTAAATTGGTGTACTTTCACTGTCTCTACATATATTGAGGTAATAAAGCAAAATTCAATCCCCTTCTTCCAAAGCTATGCTTTTATATCACTTTTGATCAATTCAAAACCCAACAGAGAAAGCAATATGGAACAAAAACCAGTCATTCCTTTTTTAATTTTTTTTTTTATTAGAGAACACACTGATGATGATGTGATTTCTTGAAATGCATACTATGCTATAACTCCATGCTTAAATAAAACTGCATAGCGCTAGTATGTTTGATTTGTGCATCATTTCTATTTTTTTCTGCTGGCAACTGAACCTTCATGCCTGTTCTACAGAGCTGAGTACTTTGCATTTTTTCTAAAGGGAACTTTATTAGATCTTCACACCGCAAAACAGATACTTGTGCATGTCCAGGAGCCCTCCAAGCAGAGCATAAGCTGCTATAGACATGTTTCTTTAGATGTAAAAGAAAAAAACAGATCGCTCCATGGCTCTTGCCCTGAAAAGGAATAGTGGCGTGCCGACGGTACCCACTATAGCACTCTCTGTGCAGGCTGTTTCATTAAAACCTTTCATCCTCCTAAAGGAAGTGGGAAAATAGAATCTAAGAGATAAAGCACCCACAATAACTGTTCACAATTTAGCTCCCAAGTGGGGCCTAACACAATTAAAATAATAAGCATCATGCTGGGCTCAACAGCACTTCAACAAGTGGAACTAGGATATAAAACATTAAACATGTCTCCAATGCAAAACATTTTAAATTAGAACTGCAACAGCAAATCTGGGAGAGCATCACAGTGTGGGCTAGACTGCTGTCAGTGTCTAATTGGAGTGGTAATGATGGGAAAGGTTTACTGACGTGGTCAAGGACTGGCCAAAAATTCAGTCCCTGTTCCCCTCAGAAAAGGAGAAGAGTGAAAACAACGTTGTCGTCATCATCATCATCATGACACAGTATAAATCTGCAGGGTGTTTGCATCTTGAACACAGGGATCTTGGGTCTCCATCTCAGAGGAGATAAAGTAAAAGCAGGAAAGATTCAGTGAAGGCAACAAGAATGGCCAAAGGAGGGGAATGGTTTTAAATGAAGAATGACTGAATAGATTAAGGGCTCACCAGATGGAAAAAAGAAATAATAAAGGGAAACACGGCACAAGTAATGCACTGAGTGATATGAACATCAACAGGCAATGGATTTTCCCTGTCTCTTTTGGTGCAAGAAGCAAGGGGGATCTAACTAAACTAGCAAGCGGCGGATTTAAAATACGAAAAAGGAGTCTGTTTTTTTACAAGTTAAATATGTAAACCATGAATCTTACAGCTGGATGTGGTGGAGTTAAAAGTTTGCATGTGATCAAGAAGTAGTTGGACAAATCAAGGAGGCAAACAATGCATTAGTCACTACCAAAGGCAAAGACTGCGTCTGGGCTCAGGAAGTTTGAGCTGAGAGTGGCAGAAGACTGGAACAGTATTTTTTTAGGAAGTATCTCAGAGTATGTTAATATTGCTAAAAAACTCTTGTTGTTAAAATTTCATACTGCTTTTATGTCTCCAGCCCTCCTGGGCACTGCTGGAGGACTTTTCTTGACAGCTAGACTTTTCTTGACTTAACCCTCCTCATGATTTTATGTTGAATACATTAAGAAATGAACTAGAAAGTTGTAAAAATGGGGAAGATACACTAGGAGATTTTTTGGTGTTGTTTAGATTATATTCCACTGTGGCTCTTTGTGAAACTGATGTTTCACGGTTTCAATCATTCTGGGGGCAGCAAAAATATACAACTCTTTTGCAGTCACTAAGTGCTGTAAATAATTTTCCCCAGATGACTGGCTCTATGGAACACCCACTACTGCCTTTGACAATTCACTGATCTCTTTGGGAGAAGAAATAATTTCTGACATACTAAGCTTAGCCTGATAAAAAGAGCTCCCATGGTTTGCTATCATATGTCAATTTTAACTCCTCTGGCAAACTGAAAATCTGTGGATTAACAGCAAAATCATCCAAAATACATGGAATATACTGTGATACATACCAAGAAATACTTGTTCTATAAAGTCATCATGAATAATACTACTTCAGCAGATGAATTTGGTCTCTTTGGTTACAAAAATGTAATACGTGTCATAAGGAAAATGCAAATATGGACACTGTCGTCAGGTTACATTAGTGTGATGTAATGCTGATAGGCTTTGCAGCCCACACACCAGACCTGTAATGACAAGCAATCTCAAACTATTCTATGTTGTCATTTTGAGAATGGAGATATAAATTTTAAAGGTTTTAGTGTTACCTGAATTTAAACAGAAATCTATTTTTCTGTAGCAGAATTTATTCTTCTGATTTATGACACAGATTTGAGCCTCTGGGCCTTTCAAAACACCTCAATGTATTTGTTCACATTGCACTTCAAACTATGTAGCTACATTACCTGTAGCTACATAAGCTTTGGGTTAATTTTTATAAATTTTCTTCCATTCTCAAATAGAAATGGGCAGGTTAATAGCATCTGGACAGCTTACATTTCAGATTTCAGTACTCTTCTGTACTGAACTAATCTATACCTGACTGCAACATAATCTTTATTCACTCAATAAACGTGACTAGTTCTGTATTTTCCCTGATATGCTTTTTTTGTTGTTTTGTTTTGTTTCTTTTTTTGTGTGTGTTTGTTTGTGTGTTTGTTTTTGTTTTATTTTTCTTTTAATACTGTTATGCTTAAAATTCCCTGGAAGCAAGAAATGTGCCATTCATTTGTGCCCAGATTAAAGAAAAGAGTAGTTTGGGAAAAAAAAAGAGTTTCTCCTTGAGCTGCAAAGTGCATTTTTCCTTTACAGTTCATACTTCACAAAGACACATTTTCACCATCTGTATTAGACATTTTTTAAGATGTGATATATTCAGTACTTTTTCTTTTAATCATTAACTATACCAATATCAGAAACCAAGTAGAGAAGATTATGAAGGCATATTATGCTATTACCTTTATAGTAATTTTTCAAATTAGAGGTATTTGAGGCAATTCAGAAAGATTCTGACTTTGGTAATCAATATAAGCAGTTAGTTAAAGAGAATAATTTTCTCTCCATAAAAATATCATTGAGAATAACTGTCTAGAAAAAATTGCCCGAACTTCTGCTGGAGCATAAAATATATAGCCGTCTTCAGAAATAAAATCAATTTTTGCTTCATTGAATTGGAATTTATTGTTAATCTCAGTGGGATCTGGACTACAAACAAAATCTTTGTAAATCTAATATCAGACTTCTTGAAGACAAGGGTGTTTAGCATAGTCAGTAATTTTTCTGACATGCATCTAATTTGTCTGGTTTTGTTTGTCTTGGTCTTGATATCTGTTCCCATGCTTCTTGCTTGGGAATCTTTGACACATGGTATGGTCTGTACTTGGCAACTGCTTGCAAATTAAAATGTATCACATTTTAATGAAGTACAAGATTTATAGAAAGAGATGGACAAAGCCACAAGGAATAAGATGAGCATGTCAAGAGCAAACCGGCTGGTAGGTATGACTGTGCCCCCTCAAGCAGAGAACAGTGCCTTTGGAGTTTAGAAGATGAGTAGGGCTCATCCTACTCAGAAGATGAGTAGGATGGGGTACCTGGGCCCCAAGGATACAATGAATGTCAGTCAGGAAGTCATTGGCCACCAGAGAGCAGAGGCAAAGATTGCATGGGAAGTCTGTATGGTCCACCATCTCCCATTATTCAGGAAAGAATAAGGGTGTTTTAAGGATCTTGCTCTAAACTGTCACTAAAACATGAGGATTCCCCCATGGCACCTCTCTGAAGAGTTGAGGTGTCTGTCCCAGACCCCTCTGCAGCTGTGCTTATTCCAAGAGGGTCCTTGGAGGAGTCTCACTTCTGCATTAGATTCATAGTCTTCGCGCTGCAGTAGTGGTTGGCAGAAGATTTGCACACCAAGACTGTGCCTTAGAGTCTCAAACCAGAAGCACTGCCTGGGCTCTTTTCAGGTACAAAAGTCTTAAAATTTGTGATATGGTGGAGAGAGCTCCAGACCCAGAGAAAAAAGTATTTGAAGACTGCATATGCACCAAATCTATCTTAAATTTCACTAAAAAACCTGACAAAATGTCTGTATTTTGTAAGAAAAGATCCATGTTTCCCACTTGATGAAGTTTGGCTGGAAGAAACTGACATTTTAACAGAAAATGCTGCCTCAGTGTGATTCACCACAACTTCGGATGGGTCACAGAGGGACAGGGTCAGCTCCCCCAGAGGAGAGAATGTCTTGGGTGGAAGGTGAGCAATCCAGTAAGAGATCCCCAAGGCTCCACAACCCTGTGAGGAAAGTGTGACCAGAATTTTGACCTTAATGTTGCAGAAGCAAATTTTCCTGTGTGAACTTTGAATTAAAACACGTTCAACAACGTAATTCTTCGTATTCATCATTAACTGAAGGAAATGACACTAAATTAAAGTATGAGAAGAATAAATTCTCACTTAAATGTTCTTTTTATCTAGAGAGAAACCAAAAGGTGGCCTTTGCATATCTGTATAAAAACTTTGTTAAATCTCTATATGCATACATGTATTGACATGTGTTTATATACATATCTATTTATCTATCTATCTATCTGCCTCTCTATCTAAAAGCTTAATCTAAATGCATTGCCACAGTATCAGTTAAGGCAAGTCTACACCAGCCTTCGCTTTAGCTGGAAGTTGAGATACTTGTTGAACCTTTGTGGACTGTGATGGGTCAAGGCATTTGCAGTTCTGTATGTTGCCAGCTTTCCTCCCATGATTGAAAGTGATTCTGGTACTTATTAAGCAAGTTCTGTGCAGCAGTTATCTTGGGGATGTAATGAGGGATTCCTGTTTGTTATTGCATGACTCTGAAGTCAGAGGGCTGAATTCAACCTCTGCCTTAAAGGAGCTTAGCCTCATCATCTGTTCATCTTAGTGGTAAAAACATCTGGATTACTGAGGAATACTGCAGGTATACTGTATTTAAAGGGTTTTTTTTTCCCATTAAATGGAGTTTGTGTTGACGATTTGAATTACAACCCACTCCAGTGGGATTTTCTAGACATGCTGTTTGTTTAAGTATATAAAGTGTGTAAGCAACTGTCCGAATTCTGACATACCAGATTTTTTTCTGCCTTCTTTGATGAGGATACCTGGTATGACCCTCTAGCCTATCAAACATATGCCTGCTTGCCCAGTAGTTTTTTCAGAAAACTCTAAAAGCTTCTTATCTATTGAGCTATCAACCTGCTTATCGTATTTCTGAAACCTGTGTCATTCCCACAGAGGATGGTTTTCAGTATTAGGACTGAAAAACAAGAGAAGTGATAGCAAACGGCAAAGCTGTCTTCCTGATGTGCTCCACCAAGAGCAGGAATGCAGTGTCCAATGGGATGTACTAGCAGGATGCTACAGTCATGAAAGTACCTGGACAACAACAACAAAATCAGTGTCTGTTCATTTTAAACACTTATTATTCTTCATCACAGGCCTCGCTAATTATTCCTTTCAGCAGTGAAGCCACAGACATCTAATAGCATTTATTTTTAACACTGCTTGTGGGAGACAGACACACAAAGCCTGCAATCTGCTAATGGAGTTTATATCCTGTATTTCCTTTGTGACTTTACACTGTCGCTCAGTAGGAACACAGAACTAGTTACTAGTCTTTTACTCTTCCTCCTTCTCTCTTCTCCCTGCTCCACCTCACTTTTGTTACTATGGTAGCAAAACAAAATCAACATTTTGAATAAAAGAATGGATTTTAATAAAGACAGAGATGAAACTAATTTCTGGAGAAGATATTTAAATCATGGTAATATCAGGAAATAAAGCATCTTCCATCTTGGTTCCTACGAGAATATTAGATATAAATCAGCTAAAGAATTAACATGGAGAACTGAAAAACACTGTCCTAATTAAATGTAGTAAAACATATTGCTTAGGATCCAAATGGACTGCTATTCACAGAGCTTGGCAAATCCATGTTAGTAGAGAATTTCTATGCTAAGAATTACGATGTATACGATTATTTAATTTTAGAACCATAATTCCTGTTAGTGTTTTGAGAGGGAGCTCTGCTGGATGTAATCCTGTTTTCTACTTTATGTTTGAGTGGGTTACTTTTCTATAAATTACTGTGGGGCTTTCACCCCCATCCAGGAAACCACCATTGTTAAACAGACTTGATAAAATAACTTTTTTTTTTTTGATAGCATATGGCCTCTGCTTCACTAGAACCTGCATGCCCTTCTTTAGCATATTCCTTGGACTTAGGATGGGATTTAATGACGGCTTCCTAACAGCCAAAAAGAGCATTTTGGGATGACAGAGCTAGGTTGAAACAAGAGACGTTCAGACTGGGTATAAAAGGAAACCTTTCTCCCATGAGCAGTGCAGTGGGTTGTCCTTGAGAGTCTGTGCCATCTCCATCCTTAGAAGATTTCAAGCCGTGACTGGACCAAGCCCTCAGAGGCCTGGCATGATCGTAGATCTGGACCAGATTCAAACAAGAGGTTGAACTAGAGATCTCCCAAGGCCCCTTCCAGCCTGAATTATCCTGCAGGGAGAGAAGGCCATGTCACTGTCTCACTGAACTGCAAAAATGGTTTATGCTCCCATGCAGAAAGGACAGGGATGGCCATCATGGGGACTTTCATCCCCATGCTGCAGTGGGACTGTTTTCTGCAGAGCTCCATACTGCTTAAGAGGTCTGAGCTAGACTGGAGGTCATTGCAGTGAGCTGCAGTGTTTGCATACAATTCTCTCTGAGTACCAGGGGGCAGATAATGTTAGCTGACAATATTTCATGAAATTAACTGAGGGGGAAAAGTCAAACACACAGGAGGAAAAAAAAAAAAAAAGAGAAAAAGGCAATAGGAAAAAGATCCTATATTGAAAAGGTGTTTTCCCAATGTCTTGCCTCTGTAGATCTATTTTTTCAAAGGAAAGTTTACATCTTGTACAAAGACTTTTTGTTCCTCAGGTTTCAAAACACGAACATCTAAAAAATCCCCACTGTCATTCTGTTCTTCTCCACTTCTAGAAATGAGAAATGTTTTTTAATGTATTTCAGATTAAATCCTGCTTCCACTGAAGTCAGTAGAAACATTTCCCCTTACTTCAGGAGTCACAGCGCCTTTGACCTCTTGCAACAAAAACAAATAAAGCATAGTTTGGCCACAGACAATTTGATAGCTTATAGCAGCATCTTCAGCATTCACACTTGAAGCTACAAATGGCAAAGTAGGAAACATCTGTAGAAAAAGGTTTTATTTGTGATCTGTTTTCCTTCACCAAATTAGACACGTGACTAAAGTAGCTGTGAATTTTTGCTGAAACCATGTTTTCATAAAAAGAATGTTACCAACCCCAAATAAATTGTGTCTTGTTTTGGAAAATCTATTTTTTTCCCCCAATTTTGTACTATCACTTAAATTTCTATTAAATATTTTTTTTGTTTTGCTACATTGTGTCATGAAAGCATTGCTGTGGTCATACAACTAAATAGTGGGGCACTGCAACGTGAATAGAAACTACTTTGACTTAAGAGGGAAAATAAAATATTCAAAGATTTATTAAATAGCTGCTACCTTTGTTTTAATGTCATATTACAATGTCAATCACTATTAAAATCATGATCACTTTGACAATCTCCACCCCCAAATCTCAACATTTTGAAATAAAAAGAATTTCCCAAACAATGTCTGGGATATCATTCTTGCAGGAGTTTTTGAAATGTTATTTGGTTTCTGAATGAGTAAAAAAATAATCCAGCTAAATAGAAATTCTGAGGGTCTACCATCACTGGTCTTGAGAAAGTTGTTTAAAATACCTCTACGCCCCTTATGGGAACGACACTGATGGTATTAAAGTTGCTTCTTTATCTCAGAATAGTGTAGTGCAATAAGCCTTGAAAAGAGTCTTGCAATTGTTTGTAATAAATGCAGGAAATGTGAGAGGAATGGAAGTTGTTCTGCTCTGTGCCTTAATAGCAGAAGTCCTCTTTATCCATAACCTTTATTTGTGCAGTTAGTAATTAGCAGTTTATTATGCTGAGAATGACTTGCTTCTTTCTGACTTCTAACCAGTCTAATTAAACCCAGTCATTAATGTAAAGACTCTGTATGAAAGAGACGCTTCATACCTGATCAAACAATTATTTTGGAAGGTGCTGATCCTCTTAGTACTATTCAGGATATTTTTTGCTTCATTGGAGATGTGGCAATGGCACAGCATACTAACGAAGTAATTGAGATGAATAGCTATGAAGTTTAAAATGATATTTCTGCTCTGTTGCTTCAATGAAAACTATGCAAAAACTGTCTTGCAGAGATGACAGGAAATATTTGCAAAATTAGCATGTAGTTCTCATTGCTTCCAATGGAGCTACCAAGTTTTTAATGAAAAAAAGTCATTTGAAATTTCACAGTACATCAGTAAACATAGCAATGTGTGTTATCACTGTATACACTATGTCACTCATGACTGCGCAGCTTCAGCTTTTATGGCTTGCTCATTTTGCTGAAAAGAGAAAAACTAAATATATCCTTTTGTTTTCTGCATGTACAGCTTTAAATAGATCATTCGTATCTTCTTTTCCTATGTATTAAAACTTGTTTGCTGTCAGGCAAGAAGACAACCTGAACCATGAGGTTGTTGCCTGTGTCAGTTAAGGTCGCCACTCGAGACTCCAGGACTGATATGGTGGGATGTGAGTGGGCAGGAATTAACACTGAGTTTTGTTTGGGGCATATGTAGAAGTTTAACTTGGTGAGGTACTATACTGGATTGGCTGACAGAAATGGAAAAACTCAATGTTTGGTGATATTAGATGAAAATGTAATTGTCAGAAGAAGGTGGCAGTAGCTATAGTTTGTGTATGGGAAAGGTAGAAGAAGGACTACCGGTCCTTCCAGGTCTTCTGCACAAGCAGCATGGGGATTTCTCCAGCCATCTCCTTGGGTGTACTTTATCCTGAAAGGGAGGAAAACCAGAGAAAATAGACAAGATCTACACTTGCAGAGGGAAGTGTCCTATGCACAACTCATCTAAAATGCCCGTTAAATACTTGGTACATCCCTGCAGCAGGGTTTCATGTCCTATATCTCCCAGCTTCCCCACATGCAGGCTTGTGCCAGGTACATCTGTCTAGCCTTTAGGATAAGGCAGGTAACATACTGCTGTACTCTTTCATATATTTTTTTTTATTTCTCTATCAAGCTAATGAAAAAACTCATATAAGCAAAAAGAATGATGTAGACACCACCGTGCATATTTTTGATAAAGGGGAACAGCTGAATGCTCAAGCATACTGTGAACAACCAAATCAGAAACCTAAAGAAGGATATAATCTTTATGCTTCAGACGTTAATCATATACCAGTCAGTAGCATTTGGGAAAGGACTTCCCCTGTGAACAAATAAAATATTAGTTCCGGGGAGTTTATTATTGGACCCTCATATAAAACATCCATTACTGGTCACTGTCAAACCCAATGCTACCATCAGAAAGAAAAGACAGAGAAGCCGTGATGTTAGACCTGGATGCTTACACCTGTTTTTATCATTTCTGGTGAAATAATAACAAATGCATTGAAGGAAGTAATATAAGAAAAACAATCCCTTGCCTTTATTTTTGATAACTGTTTGAAGATTTTAATTCAGCAAACTAACATCAGGGATCAAAGTTATGAGGATTTATTTATTATTTTTTTTTTAGGCTGTCTGACCCTGTTGTCTACCCATATCAAGGACAACACACCTCCTAAACAGCAATGTCTTGTCAGCTGTGCATATATGTCATTTTCAGGTTCTGAATCCACTCTAGAATAATCCTTTGAAATGCAGGAAAGGATCAGAATAAGCATTGCTTAGAGAGGGCAAATGAAATGCTCAAAAGCTAAGCTCTTTCCAAAAATAAAGATGACAAATCTGTGTCCTGTTTGAAGGAGCCCCAGTGTATGCTGAAAGTGAGGAAAAGGGTGAGCTGGAAGAGCATGAAAGAGAAGACTGTAACCTTCTCGGTATTCCCCAAAACATAGAAAGAGTGAAATATGCTGCTGATTCCACACACTGTTCAGTAACTTAGGACATCCACTTGTTTTATGAAAGGTCAAGATTTACATCTGTCCCATTCCACTCCCCTGGTTTCATGTTGTAGCTCAGGGACTGATTCCTATTTTGTGTTTAGACCTGTGCCTCTGAAAAGATTTCTATTCTGTGTGTGGAAAACCCTAATTTTTCCTGATTTTTTTTTAAATTTTTTGTTTGGTTTTGGGGAATTTTAAATAAAACTAGAAAAATTCTTCACAAAATCTTTTAGTTTTGATTGACTACTGGTTTTTGACAGAATAAAAGATCTATTAGAAAATTCCATGTATAAGAATAGGTAGTGATGACACAAATCAAGTAGGAGAAATTTTGTTCATGATTCATGAACAGAAGAGTCATGCAATGCATGGATGGCCAAAGATATCAGTGTGAATACTATATTTTTTAGAGATCAAACATTTCTGGAAAAGGGTTAGAGACTAATCCTGGGTTCATACAGCTAAATGGTAAATTTTTGCTCATTTAAATAGTAAATGTTTCCAAAGAAGTTACTTGAAAAGAATTTTGCCTTCACATTTCCCTAGTCCCTTCTAATTATCATCCAATATCAGCTGAGAGCTCCAACCAACAAGATTATCTGAAAAAAGAAATGAAAAATAACATTTTAAATGGCAATTATCAGTCTTGCAATCTCATCCCCATAAGCTACGTCCTACGTAGGTTTCTCCCCTGCAAGGAATGAAGGCAGCTTCAAGGGGGTGATACTTATTTAAAGTGTTCCTACCATTGCTCTGGCTTTCGAGTGCCTTACTTTATCTCTTTCTCATCACCTTCTCTGCCTCTTGCTCTGTGGTTTCCATTATCTGTGGATGAGATCAGCTCCTCTGAGATATAACTTGTTGTCTTTCATCATTAGCAAATTACAGTTTTAGGCACTTGTAAGAGCTACTGGAAGTTATTCTCTGGTGATGCCTTCACTTAGGTTTCTAAAACTTCTGAATATGAACTAGTCACTTCAGCCTCTGTCTAAAAACGTCATCATCTTCTCATACAGACGTCTACAGCAGTGAGTAGGGGGAATTGCCCTCTAGAGATGTTATTTCTCTCCTTGACTAAGGCAAGTAAGAGAATCCATTTGATCTGATTCACATATCTTCATTTTCAATGATTACAGTCAAGTGAGATGAACCTTGCCCCAGAAGCTTCTGGAAGAGACTCATGAACTGAAGAATTACTTGTTTTTTTTTTAACTATTCAGTTCGATATATACTGTTTGGCTCTAGTGATCATGTGGCATATTCATGTTCATAAATAAGTACATCTCATAGACTTGGATTTCCAGTGTGAGTAGCCTTAATTAAAATATGATAATAATTTTCTTCCGTATCTTGCTGTTTATTTCCAATCTGCTTTTTTTTGGCCAACATTTCTCTCATCCTGGGTTTTGGAATATTCATGCACAAAACACAAAAGAAATGTAAGACTGCCAAAGTGAATTTATTTGAAAATTAAAGCAGACATTTCTGCATCTCTCTTAAAATATTATTCTCTTATTTCACTTAGATAATAATGCCTAGAGACAGTCAAATGCATAGATATTATGAGGAAACCAAGCTCCAGGACATACTTAACAGCGCAGATAACAGTGCAGATTCTATTGGAAGTCAAGTATTTATGTCACAGATCTGCAGCAGAAACTAAGAATGTGCCCCAGAAGACAGCCTCTGTAAAACAAAACCAGAGGAAAATAATTAGAAAGTGAAGCTTCTTGTGAGCACAATTAAATGACTACTTTAATCTTGCAAACCTCATCTCCTTGGCCAGTCTAGCTGATGGAGAGAAACAACTTCCTCCAGAGGACAATTCACAACATGTAAATCTTGACTCTCTCTCAGCAGAGGTTTCTCAGGCTAAAAGACAGATAGTAATCTTTAGTAACAAAAATCATGCTGAGCAACTGTCCTCATGAGAAAAAAAATAATAATAATACTGCTTCACCAATTGGTTCTGCAGTCCATACTGAACTGAGCAGGACTCCAAAGAGTAAACTCTCAGGAGTGCACAGTGTCACAGTGTTTTAAAGTTATAGACTTGAATACTAACATTCAAGTTATCATTTCCAACTTATCATTTCCAACTCTGCTAAGTAATACAGTGAACATCCCCAGCTTCGTGTTTCTGCTAGACCTTTTCAGTCTTCAGCAGAGACCAGCTAATGTAGCTTGGATTTCACCATTCATATAACTACTTGGAGGTAGATATTTGCATTTTAATGTGATTTTTAATGTTTTAGGCTTAGATTTTAGAATATTAGACTGTTAATGCAGTTAATATGCTTCATACCTGTGTATCATGAGAGAAATGTCATGTACAACTTATTCGTCAAATTTGTTAAAAACTAGTAGGCGTTTTCATCTTTTTATATAATATTACCTTTATAGAAAACAATAATATTTTTTCATATGAGGTAATTACAGCAGCATTTATGGATCCCTTCTGGCAGGCTTCTAATCCTCATTTATTAAGAGAATGATGGCTTCCAAAGACCATGCTTTCTAATTTACTGAAGGTTTATTAGGTAAAGCTCTTATATAGGGAAGATTAAGAAACAGTCATTTTACAGGATAAGTCAAGTTAAAGGACCATGATGCACCTGTGCGTCTGCATGCCTGATTGAACGCTCCACATCCTGTTTCTTTTCTTGCTTATGATCTGAAAATCTGTGTGGACTCAGTCTAGGCATGAAACCCATTTTTGTATTGTTCTAATAATTCAGCCCCTGCTAAATTGGTCTGTTCAGAGAGCAAAAAAACAGTGTTGGTAGAGGCATATGATCCTGGTAGAATTGAACTACACAGCCAATTGCTACTCCAGGAAAAAGAATTGATTTATGTGCTAATCACTTATTTTTAATACCAGTTTTAAAATAAACTGAATTTATGTAGACTGGAGGTATATGTAACCATGTCATAATGCAGCATCTTCCAGCAATCTTAAATCAATTTGATGAATATCGCAAAATATTAGAAAGAAGTAAGTCAATGATGTAAAAATAGTGCCTTAAAATGTATTGTACATGGAACACAGCAACTTTATGATATATATATTTCTGTAAGTAAATTTTGCTGAGATAAAGTACTACCATTAGCAGATATTTCTCAAGGGCAGGTTGTAAAGGCTTGAACTTGGCTGCACATAATGCATTTGAAATTGTGCACTGAATTTGGAGGGGAAAGGATGTAAAATGTGCACTCTCGTTAAAATTCAACATTATTATTCCTTCGTTGCCACAACATCCTTGGGTTTTAATGTCACTTTTCAGACAAATGCAGGGAGACATTTCTCTGCCCAAAGCACTCACAGAAAGCCTACGGCCATGATCCTGCCACTGATAGCACGCAGGGGAAATGTTGTCTCTAAATGGAGTGTCCTTGAAGACAACGGGTAGTTAGAGGATGAGTCGATCAGTTCCTGAGCTGTCATTTCCAGAACTGTGAGCCTCAGACCTTAGCTTTGCTCCTGCTGATCTCTTACTGTTACCTTCAAAGGCTGGAGGATGAGCCCAAAGTCATACAAAGTGCAGATAAAGAAACAGAGGTGAGAGGTAGATAAAACAGAGAGGCAGGATTTAGCTCGTTGTAGGCTTTCGGCTCTCACTAGACCCGGCCATAATAAAGATTATCTGTATGAAACTGAAGAATAAAGAATTATTGGCTAGAGAGGGACTGAGAAGATAATTTTGTTCTCATGGGAAATCTATTTCAATCAATCTGTGTTTCCTTTCTAAATTACAGCAAAAATTGAAATTCTAAATTTTTCACGGACCGGTAGAAATTCTATAGCATCAGTTCAGAAAGCCAAGACTTTCGTGCCTCGGTACGATAATAATATTTAACATGAAAGTATATGTAAATGCCTTTTAAAGTACATTAAAATACATTAATCTAAATAAAATTAACTATGCTTAATTAATACAATTCTTATTTTTGAGTTGTGTTTTGATGGACAACTGTCTCATCAGTAGAATTTCAATGGTCCCTAAGTCTTGTATCAGTCAGTGAGGATCTTCTGCTTGCATAAGGAAAAACAGCAAGACATTTTCATTTCCCTTGCCAGTGCCATATTTGAGCATAAGAGATCTATGATTTCTTACAGACTGGACAGATATGGGCCTGGCTTTGCTGGGAACCAGCCCAGCCTGAACCTCAATGGTACATAGCACAGTGGACTCTGGTGAACCTGAGAGAGACTGGGACATGCTGTACTCTGTCATGTGTCATGTGGTTTTGAAAAATCCTTTCTTAGGCACTGTGATAATGCAACCAAGCAAAACAGCTAAATGCTGATTTTTTTAACTACCCTGTTACTCCTGTATGCTTCAATGGTACTGTTCTCTGCTCACTGTTCCCTATAGAGGAGACACTGCTCCTGGTGCAGCCAGAAATAAAGCTCAAGACCACTTTTAATTTCTATGCCTCTTGCTCAATTTATTGTATGAGTTTGGGAAGATCAGCTAAATAAATTAGCCTTTGTGCATACTGCTGACTGGTTGCACCTGCATGAGCATTTCCATTCAAACTAGAATTTAGGTTGGAAGTGAATCTTCTATTTTCCCCACCTAGCGCACCTTGGTTCTTATCCAGAAACTATTCACAGCACCTAGATTCCTATTCTCAAGTGAAACTGAAGCAAAAGGGGATCCTAAAGCACACTTCAGAGGGTATTCAGACATTGAGACCAAGCTAGAGTTAATCCAAAGAAAAGACCTCTTGTACTGTATGTAGTTTTAATATTAGGTTTCCAGCAGCAATTGATGCTCTATAAATTGGTTCCTATTGTGCTACGCTGCTTGCTACTGGATGCAAAGCTCACCTAGCAGCTCCAGCCTGGCAGGAAATTAGACCTACTCTCATTAGAGATCTATGGCAAGGTTTGTGATGATAATATGCACCAAATAATTTGTATAATAGAAATTGCTATGCCAGTTTCCTAATAAACTGGTTCTCCCCAGCAGTGTTGTCTGCATATTAATTCTAAAACCAGGACACTTGGGGCACAGGGCACAAAAGTGGACTCCATGACAACAATGTGGCTCTTTAGAATGACAATTACAAATTTACTATGATAAAAAATTTATAGAAGTATAAACTGTTTCTTTGTACTCAATGTCTGGCATTTTTTCTCAGTAGACAAAAGCTTTTCAAAATAATTTTTTTTTTCTACTAAAATTAGGTAGTAAGTTAACATCTTTGGTGTTGACTCTCTGTTCTAATTACAATATTTATGCCATCCCCTGGTACCAATAGAATGTTCAATATGTGCCTGGGAGGTCAGTAATAGGTAAGTGCTTGCCAAATGTCAAATCTGTATTTCTTTGGCAATAAATCTGAAAAGACATTTCTATTTCCATATTTTTTAGAGAAAAAAACCTTCTATTTAATTTTAAATATATATGGAAATCACTTCTAGATATTTATGTTTAAAAATGGAATCACAGGAAAAACTGTGAGTCTTGTACATGACATGCTCACTCTGGAAAGTTTGCCTTGCTCTTAATTGATAAGCCTTATCCTAGGTGATATGCTTGTCACCTCACGCATCCTCTGTGAATGAAAACAGATCTTATTGTACCTGTGTAACTGTTAAGAATCTTAGCATTGTTTGTAAGGATTCCCTTTTTAACCTCATTTGCTCTCAAAGAACTTGCAGAGGTGCTGGTGCATAAACCAGAAAAAAAACACAGCAGAACTGTTGAAATCTGAGATTGGGGTTGTAGATGATAAAATCCTCTGTTGTTTGTGCACACAGAAAATAGGATATGGAAATTGTTAGCACCTTGAAGGTGGAAAACCACCATCTCATTTAACAGAGCCCGATTTTATGGCAGAAATGTAATTCTATTGATGCAATTGTGGCAGCAAATGTGTCCTTGATAATGACTCCAGAGTAATTACAAGGATATATCATCCCAGATTATTTTAACTGTACAACCTTAAAATTGCAAGGCACAGTCATAAAGATCTGAGGTGAGGTTTCTAAGACACTCAACCAGAGGCACTGTCAAGGTAAGAATGGAGGCACTTACAGAAGATGATACAGAAGTAGATATCTGCAACAGATCAGGTAAATTTCTCTCTAGAAATACCTATGGGTGACCAAATAGCTTATATATGGATATGTGTGATGAATACTGTCTCTAAAATCATGACGGTAACTCAGGTTGTGTTGCCCAAGAAATCCCACTTGTGTGAAAAGAGGCTGTAAAACTGACTGTTTAACCTTTGACCTTAATATTCAGTTAGGGAATAGGGTTTTGGAGGCCTTTGAATGTTGATTTTATTTGAAAGAAAAGTGTTTTGTTGGGTTTTCTTGTATTTTTAAAGGGCTTTTTATAGATTTGTGATTATAAGTTTCAAACTTTCAATTTGAAATAAATCACTACTGGGCCTTGGAAAGGCACATATTGCATGTGTTCTCCAGAAGCTCCAGAACAGGCAAAACACACTGTTTACACTAAATGTCACCTGATCTTGTTCTCAAACAGGTGTGTGTCCTGGCAGATCTCAGCTTTACCTGGTCATCTTGTACAAGCATGAAATGAGAAACCAAGAAAGCAGGTACCCTTTCCTCCCAAGAAATAAGCTGTGTTTGGGTTGAAAGACAAAGCAGCCTTTTTCTGGGTTGAATGAAACTGGTGAATGAATAGCTTTGTCAGACAAAGCAAACTGGCTATAGGTGGGACAAAGGGGAAAAAGCCTCCTAAGCCACAGGTAAATATCTGAAAAACCTCAGAGCAAGAGGATCGAGAATCATGGAGGAAGATGATCAAAATTCAGCCTGGAAAAGAGAAGGCTCCAGGGAGACCTTATAGCAGCCTTCCAGTATCTGAAGGGAGCCTACAGGAGAGCAGGAGAGGGACTCTTGATCAGGAAGGGTAGTGATAGGACAAGGGGTAATGGTTTTAAACTGGAAGAGGGAAGATTTAGATTAGATATTAGGAAGAAATTCTTTCCTGTGAGGGTAGTGAAGCACTGGAACAGGTTGCCCAGAGAAGTTGTGGATGCCTCATCCCTGGAAGTATTTAAGGCCAGGCTGGATGTGGCTTTGAGAAACCTGCTCTAGTGGGAGGTGTCCCTGCCCATGGCAGGGGGGTTGGAACTCGATGATCTTCAAGGTGATGCTCCTAATTTGCACAACATGTTTTGTATCAAAAATCTCTCACCAGTGCTTACACCAATTTGCCTCCAATTTTGTGTCACCCAAAACCTCCATGCAGCCCAGCTTGAAGACAAAGAAGCAGAAGTGAGCACTGATAAGCCACCAGCATATATGAAAGCTGTGCACACAGGACTTTGGAGGAAGGCCAAGGCAAACATAGTCTTGCCAGAAGGTTATGTGAGCACAACAAGCCAAGGTAAAAGTTTTGGTATATGCATAATCTGTAGGGAGCTTAAATACCCATACAGAGCTTAAAATGCCCATAGAGTTAGGAGGAGAGATTAGTCAGCTTTGTGAAACTTTTTGAAAGAAAGAGAAAATAGAAAAAATGCAGATTGTAAGGAATCTCTGAGAATTGTTATCCCAGTGCTCACACATTGTACATCTCAGACTTTGCAGCCTGAAAAGATTCCCCAAATCCATCTGTGAATACACAACAGGCTTGAAACCAAACCTGTGCTTTTTCACTCCGCAATGGTTAAAGCATCTCTGCCCCCCAGCTGCCTTTAACATGAACAGCCAACTCCCAGCCATTCACTCTTTCTAATCAGTCCTGTTTATGCATTAAAAAAACCTGCACAGTTCCCCCAAAGCAGAAGTCCTAGTGATTCCGAGAGAGATATTAACAACAAAGAAAAACAAGTGTGGATGCACAAGAGAGAAAACATACCTGACAAATATCACCTTACATAAAGACTACTTGCATATTTTCACACACATAGGAAGTAGTCATTGTACATAGCATGGAGTAAGACCTATATTGACATTCAGTGGTTCACTTTAGCAGAGGCCTGCATAGAATCATCATAAATAAACCTTTCTAATGACAAATCATACTCTGAAGTACACACAAATTCCTCCAGGAAGTGCCTATAACATCATGCAAGACTTTTTTTTTTTTTGCTTTACCAGTGCTCCACAGTGGTCCTTCTCTAAGTGAGTGCACACAGGAATGTGGGATATGGTGGAACCTGCTTTTCCTTCACTGCTGCAGAAGACTCTGTTAGCCAGTTTCAGGCTGAAAAATGGACAGCAAAGGAAGAAAGTAAGAAGCAGTAAACAAAGAAATAAAACCCCAACAACCTTTCTTCTTCCAGACAGACCCCTGCTATGTAATTTCTCAAAACACGTATACTTTGCTTTAATTAGTACTATATTACTCACGGAAAAGCTCCATTTCTTTGATAGGTCAGTACCCAACTGCTTTGCGCCTGGCAAGGCAAGCCATTTATTAATTAAAGCTGCCCTGCAGTCTGTCACTCCTGTTCAGTACACTTTGTTTGTGCCATTCTCCAGCTGGTATAGCCATGATGTCATCTACTTTCAAAGATGACTTTAAAATGAGAAGAGAAAATGTAAAAAGCAATTGAGTTAATGCAATGTTGAAGAGCACGTTTTAAGCAAACTTTTGAAGCATTGTCCAATGTTACCTCTCCAGACAAGGGGCAGCTCTCTACTCTTAAATTTCCCCATTCATAACGTCATAATCCATTAGTTTGCCAAATAGTATTACTAATAATACCATGCTTAGCTTTCATGAGTTGTGCTTATCTGCTGATCTGAAAGCACTTTGCAAAAGAAGTATTCTGCATCATTATCTTCATTTACACATTTCTGTTTCCTTTTGATCACTCCTTTTTCATAAGACACTCTGTAGACAGTTTACAGATAGGAGTGGCAGTTTCATACAATTATCTGCCTCAGTCATAGCTTCAGCCCTTGCATTTGATCACACAAGGAAGCAAACTAATGCCTACAGCACATCACATAGCCCCATCTGCCTTCACTGGTGGGGAATCAGATGTGTAAGGTTGTCCTGTGGCACTGGCAGCTTTCAGCAGAAGTACTCTGTGCAGTCTGTTTTCAGTAGAGATTTCATTTCACTATCTTGCAAGCTACTGATACCAGCTTGTCACTGCAATCTGTCATTTTTTATGTGGATGTTATATCTCACTTAAGCCTCATCTTACCAGCCCTCTGATACATTCTATAATACCTGTGGAAGGAGCATCTTCAAGACATCCCAAAAGTGAGATCACAATGAGAAGGCTAAGGGCCATTGGTGGGCCTGCACTGAAATTTTTAACTAAAAGGAAGCTAAAACGATAGATTCTTGCTCAGTATACATTTCTGCTGTTGTCGTTATCCATGTGGTACCTTCCAGAAGGAGAAAAACTTAAAGGCAAGAGGATGCTGAGGAGAGTAGTGGTCCTTCCCTATCTTCCTGACAGCTTTTATCAAACCCCACATTGTTGACCTACAGAAGAATAAAATAGGGTCAGCTCTCATCCCATGGATAGAGGCTTGAATTTCCAAATTAGATTTGTCTGCATCTTTCATAGCTTTCTTCTTGTACCTGTATATGAGTGTGTAAGGACGGCGATCTAGGTTTACTATTGTGGGTAAGAAGCAAAGGCTTAAAATGCTAGGCAGATTTATCAAAAGTATGGCTTTCTGATATTTGGACCTCTGCTGAAGGCTGTAGATTTGGTTATGTTTGGAGCTGCTGTGCTAAGGTATTGCTTAGACTTTAAATCATGCTGCAGCATACAGTATTACTGATGCCTGATCACAGGATCACAGAATGATATGGGGTTGGAAGGGACCTCTAGAGGTCATCTAGTCCAGCCCCCCCCACCAGAGCCGGTCCACCTAAAGCAAGTTGCACAGTAACACACCCAGGCGAGTTTTGAAAGTCTCCAGAGACGGAGACTGCACCATCTCTCTGGGCAGCCTGTTCCAGGGCTTTGCCACGCTCACAGGAAAGAAGTTCCTAGTCATGTTTAGATGGAGTTTCCTATAAGATTGTGCCTATTACCTCTTGACCTGTCACTGCACACTACTGCAAAAAGATTGGCCCCATCCTCTTCACACCCACCCTTTAAGTATTTATAGACATTGATCAGATCCCTCCTCAGTCTTCTCTTTTCCAAAATAAAGAGACCCAAGTCCCTCAGCCTTTCCTCATAGAAGAGATGTTCCAGTCCCCTAATCATCTTCCACCCAGATCCCATGACTGTCAGCTTCGTCTTGCTCTAAGTGAATCTTCTCCTTCAGGTTTTGGTCCAACTTGACCTGGCCTCAGCTTGGATTTGTGTCTGAGAAAGGGTGGAATGAATGTTTGGACTCAAGCCCACATTTTATCACCCAGAACAGAGCAAGGAAGTTTCTGCAATGTGAGTCAGGTCTGTGATGGAGAGAGAGGTGCTCCTAGTGAGAAGGCTGAAAGTCTCTGTCAGAGCACAACCTGGAGGAAATCTTTCATGAATCCTTACAACTATCCAGTAAATGCATGAATAAACATAGTCCAAGCCAGTGTAGAAACTTCCAGATTATGTCTATAGCAGTGGATTAAATGCACAGCACTGGAAACAACTGGCAAAGGTTGGCCCATGTCTACATTATTGAACTCTTACTCTGTAAAAGAGGGTTGCATAACCTTATTGTCTATTGGAAATGCTCTGTGCGCTAACTCCTCAGCCACACCTGGGGATTGTCTGAGAGAATGATTTTCAAGCTTCAATGCCTGGGAATATCCCCTGGCACTATTTAATCTACTAATTTATGGTTTCTATACATATTCTCACCATTGCATTGCTTTTTTACCTGCTTATTTTGTTGCATAATAATGTATAACATCTGGGTGAGAATTTAATTTCTCTGAGGAGGAACATTTTCCCACCTCTGTGCAGGGATTGACACTGCTCTGAACTTGCAAAAATATTATTTTCTAAAAACTACCTTATATGAGATTAAACTCATAGAACCCAGTCAACAGTCTATGTTCCAACAGATTAAAAGGAGAAGTAAAAATGAAAACCAAGGTGGAAATTTGAGGTGATTGGTTGTCATAACTATAGACTAGCTGCATATAGCCCCAGTCTGACTTTTGTAAATGGTTCTGGAAAGAGAGAGTGGATGACAAAGATCTGGACAAGGAGTGTCTTCCTGTTACAACAAGATTTTGAGAGGCTAATGGGAACAGTGGTGGCAGGAAGCACTTCAGTTCTTACTCAGTGCTTCTGTCAAGATTATCACTACACCAAATAAATGAAGACTCTTGGAGACAAAATCAGATGGGATCAGAATTATTTGCAAGGATTTTCTTCCCAGGGAATTTTCCTTCCATGGGAAAATGTGACAAGAGTCCTGAGGAAATGAAGAGGAAAAAATGTAACAATCTTTCCTCAATATATTTCCCACAGAAACAGAGTCTTGCCGAAAAAAAAATAAATCCAACCAACACACCAAAACAAAAAGAAATTTTTCAGGAGGGAAAACATTCAGCTCTGTCCATTTCCAAGCCCACACTGTGTGAGGTACAAATATTTTTTGGAGAGAGAAAACAGCAGCTGTGCTTAAATATATATTGAAGTGCTTTCTCTTTAAGTTTGCTGAAAAGAGATGTAATTGCATAGAGCTCTGCCATTAGTTATTACAGTGTAAAATCAGATGTGAGAGGTCATTCCCTGGCACTAACAGCTCTGGGCACACTTGCTCAATGAACTCTGTTTTCCTGCTGGGTAAATTAATTATGTAATTGTCTCTGCTTGAAATTAACAGAGTCCTCCCCTTCTTCACATGAAGAGATCAAACACTCCCACGTGACTTGCAAATTACTCCTCTAAATGAGGGTCCCTGTAGGAATAATTAGGTTGCTTTAGTATGAGATATTAATACTACCCATTTTCAGTACAAATGTCCGGAAAGTTATCTTCCATTCCTCTTTTTTAAACTGACATTTCATTAAACACGTTACAAAGTATTTCTGACCACAGAGGCTTATCAAAGCAGCTTAATGCAGAAGTAAAAGGCATGGTTTCAGTATAAACCATAAATCTTAAAAATGCAGGGGTTTGAATGTTGCACGTTACTTGTTGCTGTCACAAGTGTAAAGACCACTGCACGGGCCACTCCCAACCTGGTGCTCTCGGTGGGATGAAACCCTCGGTTTCTCTTAGTGCTCTCGGTGGGATGAGCATCGCTCTAGCTTGGCCCTGGGAAGGAGACAAAGGAGTTGACAGGAGGAGAAGATTGCTGGGAAACACAAAGGTCAAGAAGAAAGGACAACCTAAGGCAGTGGCAGTCTGAAGTCTGATAACATAAAACCCAATTTTATGGATGGAAAACAAAAAATCCCCACTACAATCAAATTGCAACCACTGTTGCTGTTACTTCTTCTTCAGGTTGCTTGTTTCTTTGTTTATCAAGTCCATATTCTATGATTTGAATCAGTAGCATGCAACAACACCTTATGGGAGGTTTGTATTAGATGGATACATTAACTGGTCGTGATTGTGGAGAACCTGTCCTGGATATGTGGTCGTTCCTTAGCTTTCATGGGTTGCATTTTGATGAAGACATTTTCTTTAAACATTAATTGAGTAGAGTGTAGTAAAATAATATTTGTTCCAGTAGACCAGATTGTTCCCTCCCACAGATGCATTATGAGAAAAGGAAAAAAAAAATACTGATTCGGTTGCCTGCAGATACGTGTTTGCTTTCAGTTATTTTTCTGAGGATGCTCTTTAAACCACAGAGTCATATGAATCCCAGGATGCTTTGGAAGGCCATGGCACTCACTGCAGCCTCACTGACTCTCTGGGTACCTGAAAGCATCTCCCCCAGACCTTTTCCTTCCTTTTTTCTTCTCTAAAAGGCACTTGGAAAAAAAAGGAAAACAGAAACAGAAAGTGAGAAGTAGGCCAAAGAGGCAAAGGGGGCTTGATCCTTCAGATTTTAACTGTAGAAGGTATAAGGTATTAAAAGAAAACTCAGCCATGCACTCTGCTATTAGAATAATGAAGCAGAATCTTTTCAGGTCAAAATTATCATAAATTCATTGAAACCTTTGGAATTATAACAACAAACAAAACAGAACTTCCGTCTCAGTTAATGTAAATGGTTTAGTCCCTGTTCCTTACTGTAGCCCAAAATCCAGTGCGTTTACATTTCTATTTTCCCTGATGAATGACAGGTACAGCACTCTCTTATGATACCTTTATTGTTCTAAATGGGATAGTCCAGCACGCACCGCAAAGCAGAAAGTCTAGTGAATGGTAACCCTCTTAATGATATGCTGCAAATTAATACATTTTCCTGTTTAATAACTGCATTACAGGGAATTAAATTATTTTTTTTCTCTTTTCTTGCAAACCATAACTATCTTCTGATTTTGCCTTTCAAACCTTGAAATATCTAACAGTAACTGAATATTTAACCACTTGATGTTCATTTACTTCCAGGAACACACATGCCTAAGTAGCTCTGAAGATGAAACATAGGAGACAATGCTGAATTTCCAGCACACAAAAAATCCAGTACTAGACAGACAAAGAACACAAATGTTAGGCCTGGACAATAATAACACTCACTGAGGTGGTGCAAATACCCTATTAGCAATAAATTGAAGTGAGATAAAGTTTTAGTATTTCTGGAAATTGGTCAGTGTTAGAAACTGCTAAGCAACGTGAAAGCAAAATAAAGGATTTTCCAGCTATTTGCTTACTTGCAGTAAGAGGGAGATGTGTCTGCTTAGAATAATTGCAAAAGTACATTACTTGACCACCAAATACAGTAAACAGATTTCTACTTCATAACTATGTAGCTCCATGGAGTGACCCTTCCCTGAAAAACTCCTCCATGCATGGAAGTGGAAAATAACAGCAATCATTTCTCACACAGAAGAAAACCTTGCACAAACTTCAAAGCATAAACATAACTGTTTTCTAAGCTGCCAAGGCACTTGGATCCCATGAGCATCCCAGTGGCCACCCTGGTGTCAGCACATGTCTGCCTGCAGGACCGCCAGCAGACCTGGACAGCAGTGGTGGGAGAGGGACTGCAGGGTGACAGATGCTCAGACAAAGAGTTGACTGTGCCTGCAGCTTTGTCGTGGGAGCACTGCTGGCACCGCTGCCAAGACAAGAAAGGTGAGCAGGCAGGGGAACATGTGTTCTGATTGTGTACCGAGTCCAGCTTGAGATTTTTATGTGCACACAAAGCACCTGCTGAAGACACTGACAGCCAATTTGCATCAGGGCAGGAGGAAGTCTTAAGGCTGTGCTGTTCTCCTTTTGAAGACTGTCTCAGTGGAGTGTCTATAGGAAATCAGTGTGCCATTGCGTGACAGACCCTTTTTCTCCCCAGTTGTTTTAACCCAGGGAACTGCAACAATGTTGTTCTTTAAATAACTGGCATCTTGGGCAGGCAAGACATGACACTGAAATTAACGAAATGCCAGAGCTCAATGTCAGTTGAACATCCTTGTGAATGAGTTGCACTACAGCCTGTTGCACTGGTCGAGGAAAGGGTCTCCATGGCGGGCAAGCAATGTGTTTATGGACACCACTGAGAACTCCTGCACTGAGCTTTCAGAGACAGCTTTGATCCCGATGTCATCCACCTTCTGCATATTCCCTTGTACTGTTTTACTGTTCTTTGGACACTCCTTTCTTCAGTCAAATACTGCTGTGACACAGTCTTTAAAAGTGTTGAAGGACATAGAAGTCAATACACCTCCTGTGGAAACACAGTAGGAGAACAAGTTTTGTTTCGTACCCTTGCAGCTGTGCTGAGTTGCAAGAGCATGGTAATATGTTCCCAGGCTACACCAGGGTCTGGGATTATTTTTAAACAAGAAGATTTTTTTTTGTGCAACTGTTCCTGAGAAATTATTTCTTTCTGCACCTCAGTGGACACAGTTGTGTTTGTTTATCTGCCTCCAACATGGAAAACTACCTGGAATGAGGCATTGGTACAAAGGAAAACAGGGAGGGATGTCACAAATCCAGGATAACTGCTAAAACAAAATGGTAAATATGTAAATACTTCAGTACGTTAGCTGTTAGAAAGACTCCCCCCAACCCCTCAACATTTCTAATTGCTGTTTATCTTCCAAGCTTGATGCTGAATCTGTTTTGAAGCCTTTACTAGGACACTGAACGCCCAGAGTTCATCTGAGCTGTGCACTGTGATGAGGGGCATTCAGAGGCAGTGCCTGATGAAGGGGGAGAGCTGTGTGTGCACAGAGCAGGCACGGCTGTGCCTGGCTGAACACCAGCGAGAGGCTAAGCACCCTATCAAGCTCCGGTGGCTGGACTCAATGTGTTTCTTGTTTCTTCAGCTCAGGCCACTCTAGGGGGTGAAGTCGGTTGAGCCATCTATGTAGATACACCAACATCTCAGGCTGAATTTTTCTTGGTCTTGGTGTTGGCAGTTCTTAAGCTGAGAGCAGCATTACAGCTGTGCCCATGTGTGTATGCTGAACATGACAAGGAGGTCTCCACAAAACCTGCCTGCCTTTTCCTTCTTTCCAGTGATTTGGGTACCATTCTAAAGTATGAACTAGTCCTTACTTTACTGTCAGCTCAGGCAGATGATGAGGTACCAAGGGTTTCTATGGTCACGTGACACATGACATCTGAGGGTCCACAAGTGGCTTGAAATTTTCTTCCAGCCTTTGAAAGATCTTAACCACAAAATGGCCAATGGGAATAGCTGGAATTCATATAATGAGTTTGCTGTAAAGAGCTCCTTACATTTAAGTTAAGAAGAAATGGCTTTCCTTTTTTTTTTTGCACTGAAATATTCTCTATACTCCTGTAGATATTTTATTCTTGAAGGTGTCAGGAAGAATAAGTCCGTTGTTATAAGACTGTCTTATAACAACAAGAAAAGATGCAGGAACAGCACAAAGAGTAAATCTGAACAGCGCTTTGGCTGCCCAATGATGGATGGCCATAATGATGAATACTGAGAAGGCAGTTTTAGTAAGATGTGTATATCTTACCTCCTGTCTCCCAGGCAACTTCCTAACATCTTTCTGAAATTACAAAATATAAATTAATATACTCTAATACTGTGACAAGTATTATCAAGCCAATACAAAGCAATGTTATTTTCTATTTTGAGTCATATTAAACCACTATAAACCAAATGAAATAATTAATAGCTAAAAGTATTCATTGTGCTGTCTCCATGTACATAAGGCAACATTTTCCAGACATTTGGCATGAACATTAAGTTGAATCTATACACTGACACGCAACATTGAATATTGACCCACATAATGGATAAGGGGAAGACTGTGGATCTTGTTTACCTGGATTTTCATAAAGTCTTCAACATCATTTCCCACAGCATTCTCCTAGGGAAACAGGTTGCTCATGGCTTGGATGGGCATAGACTTCACTCATTAAAAAACTGACTGGATGACTGGGCCCAGAGAGTGGTGGTGAATGAAGTTAAGTCCAGTTATTGGCCAGTTACATGTGGTGCTCCCCAAGCCTCGGTACTGGGGCCAGTTCAGTTTATCAATGATCTGGGTGGGGGGATCAAGGGCACCTCAGTAAGTTTGCATATGACACCAAGTTGGGTGGTACTGTTGACCTTCTTGAGGGTAGGAAGGCTCTTCAGAAGGATCTGGACAGGCTGGCTTAATGGGCTAAGGCCAATGGTATGAGGTTCAACAAGGCCAAGTTCCAAGTGCTGCACTCAGGTCACAACAACTCCATGGAGCACCACAGGCTTGGGGAAGAGTGGCTGGAGAGCTGCCTGGCAGAAAAGGACCTGGGGCTGTTAGTCAACAAGCAGCTGAATATGAGCCAGCAGTGTTGCCAGGAGACCAAGAAGGCCCACAGCATCTTTGCTTGTATCAGGAATAGTGTGGTGAGTGGGACTAGGGGAGTGATCGGCCCCATGTACCCTGTGTTGTGAGTCTCCACCTTGTATGCTATGTCCAGTTTTGGGCCCCTCACTATAAGAAAGACACTGAGGTGCTGGAGCACATCCAGAGAAGGGCAACAAAGCTGGTAAGGGGTCTCAAGCACAAGTCTAATGAGGAGCAGCTGAGGGAACTGGGATTGTTTGGCCTGAAGAAAAGGAGGCTGAGACCTTATCAGTCTCAACGGCTACCTGAAAGGAGGTTGTAGGGAGTTTGGGGTTGGTGTCTTCTTGCAAGTAACAAGGGATAGAACAAGAAGAAATGACCTCAAGTTGAACTAGGGGAGGTTTAGAATGGATGTTAGGAAAATATTCTTCACTAAAAGTGTTGTCAAACATTGGAAGCATCTGCCCAGGGAAGTGGTGGAATTACCTCCCTTGGAGGTATTTTAAAGATGTGTGGATGTGATGCTGAGGCACAGGGTTCAGTGGCAGTTTTGCCAGAGTGAGGCTGATAGTTGGATTTGATGATTTTAAAGGTTCCTTCCAACCTAGACAATTCTATGATTCTATGGTCTACAAAAGCAATATATATCATTTTGTTGTATACAATGTAACATACCTTGCAAGTAATTTTCTCAGTTACTTATGTTTTAGAGATAATATTTATAGTAAAACAAGAAAATTTCATTTCTGAGTACCAAAATTCTAGCTTTATATTTCACAACATTTGAAATAAATAATATCATAAAGTTTATAATCAGTAGCATCAAAAATAACAAATTACTCTCTTCTCCATCTGGATGTACTTGAAAAAAAATAAATAAATACGTGCTGTGATCTTGACACAATTGCTCATGGATATCATGAGACATTAAGGTTGACTTGGGATGTAGACTGTCAGCTCCTGTGGCATGTCTTGACACAATAGAGTGCACTTTTCAAATATTATGAGACACTGAAGATGATCTTATTCTTTTCTTACAGATGAGACACAGTCAGTCATGTGGAGAATAGGGAAGCTTATAATTTTTAATTTGGGTCTGGAAAATATTTCTCTTACATATATTTCCATATATTTCAGAAACAAAATCATTCTGTATCTTGGGAGAAATGTTTAAAAAATTACAGAGCAAGATACATTTAAAAACTTAGTAGTTCCACAAAAGCAGGAAGAAATCTAACAGTATTTTGATAAATCTTATTGCTTTCAAATAATAAATTACAGGTAAAAAAAGTTAAAAATAGTAAAAGTAATGGAACTTTAAAAAGAACTGTAGCCTTGCTCAGCAAGCATTCAGAAGATAGGAAACACCAGCTTTAAGAGTGATATTTTCTCTGTAAATGATAATAATTTTGCCTGGCATCAGAGATAAACTCAGTGATGTTAAGAGAGAAATAATCAAATTCATTTTACATCCTAGCCCAGACACCTGAAACAAGACTGTATCTCTCTTCTGTCATATCTTTATCACATTTGTTGTCCTTAGTTTGCAGTGAACGGAGAATACTTGTGGGTGAACAGTGTCTTCTAATTTTATTAAAACTGACGTCTTAAAAAGGAATCGCAAATAGGGTTAGTTGAAATGTAACTTTGTAGGCTTTGCACTTCTCAATAAGCACCCTAATATATATTTTTAAAAATACTGCAAAAAGCTTTGTTACATTAAGAGGTTAGAAAGAAAAATGATCACCAGGGCTCAGTATTAAGGATGTATGATGCATATTCACTATATGGGCTAAGAGAACAGCTAGTAGTAGAAGCAATTGTCATTGGCATACCAGCCTTAGAAGTTGTTGCTGTCCATTTTTTTTAAGAGCTTGAATATCTATTTGCTAGTGGAATAGCAATAACCATCCATCTCTGCAGAGGAAGACAGGTTAGGACAAACACAGAGCACAGATGAGAATGGAGGACGGGCCATTCTCAAAGACTGAGGATTTCTTCTTGTTTGAATAAAACAGAATGAAGTTTTAGGTGTGAGCTGCTTCTTAGCAACTTTATTTAGGTGTGTATGCTTCTTTCATGTTAAGTTCTACTCACAGTAAAACCTTTGATAACGCAGTCATGTCCAGTAGACTCTGATTTCCACACTGCTAACCAGTAACAATATTGGTAACAGTTTTAATTGCGTACAGCCTAAGCTAGTGAAACCCAGTTTCAGCTGCCACTGCTGCTAGAAGTGCTCATGTACCTTCTGTCAGGTGCCAGACATCAGAAATAATGACATAGAGACTCAAAGTTCCTCGTAGTTCCTATGGGTGGACCAAAACCAATATGACAAAGTAGCATACAGACCTAAAGGAAAACATGGACAGCAATAATAGCCAGAGTTAATTTCATAAAAACCCATCTTGTCATACCGAAACAGTTTCTTTCTACCACAAGTTAACAGAGAGGAGAACCAATACATGACATATACTTTGGATTATATAAGACTTTTGACATAATACTGCATAGAATTCCCTTAACCAAACTAAGGAATATTTAGATGAAGAAAAGCAGAGACCAAAGGAATGAGAAGTCTCCTTGGAATTCCTTAACAGTGGTTCAGTTACACCTTGAAACAGACTGAGTAATGCGTTACAGGGATCAGTCCTCAGGGAATGGTGCCATCAGATATTTTCTTTAATGATCTAGATGATCAAATAGAAAAAGCGTTGATTACATTTGAAGACACCAATAAGGTGATAGTGTACAAAGGAAGACAGGATTAGAGTTCAATGGGATCCTGATACACAGCGAAATACTATAAAAAAGAAAAAGTACTGTTTAATAAGGGCGAATGGCACACCGTGAACTCTGGTAAGAACATTAATGGCACAAACATAGGAAAGGGGACAAAGGGCTAAGTTACAGCTCCGTAGGAGTATATTTAGAACTGTTGTGAATCATAGCCTCAATAGGAATCAAAAGAATTGTGTAAAGGCAAGCTTCATATGATTAATCACCCACAATGATTAATAAACTGTCATAGCTAATGAGACATTTGAAGTAATCCTGCTCCTTTCAGCACTGACCTCTGCTGAAGTGCAGCAATGCTGAGCATTGAGCAATGAAATTCAAAGACAGGAGTTAGCTGGATAGCTTCCAGAAGAAAAAAAGTTCTGGAAAGAGCAGTGAGAATGAAGAGAGGGCTACAAAACAGAGAAGAGGAAAATCTATGTGAGCTGGAATATTGGAATATTGTGCCTTGTGCCTCATTGCTCCTGAGAATAAAGGTTTTGTGTTTCAAACTTTGAATGTTGAATCATCCTGCAGGAAAACAAAACGACCCATATGCCAATGTCCTGTCACAGGAACATTTGCACTTCTCAGACTCACTGCAAGTCATGGTGAAACAGCTTACAGTATGCCCAGGTTGCCAACCCCAGTTTTTCATAGTTTCCTTCCTCATCCTTTGCCAAAAAGTCAACAACATTCTTCACATCTATCTTTAGAGTTTTAAGGAAACTTTTATTTCATATCTTCAAGCTTTCAACAGCTACCACAACATCTAGAAATGTCTTTTCATATGTTCATTTGAATCCAGACTTTGGGTCTTGCATCTTTGGGACTTGGGTCTACATGCCTTAGAAAATATGCCAGATACTGATAGCATTGCCAGCAGTGATGATCCCTGGCTTCTGATCCCATACCTATTGAATGACTATGCACTGCCCAAAGAGATTGTTTCAAGCTATCCCTGAGTTCAAGTATTGTGTCTGTACTACATTAATTTCACACAACAGCTGCAGTTGACTTCAGCCTTAAAGGACAGAAACACGAAAGGCAGAGAACAATTAAGACCTTCAGCTTCAGCTCCTTCTTCATGCTAGTTACCTTAATTTTGTAAACTATATTCAATGTTCCATGAAGCCTCCAGAAATGTGAGATACTCATTTAATCCACAGAGCATGTGTAGCCCAATCCCACTTGCCTGGTTGGAAAGAGAGGGTACTTCCTGATCCCTTGCTTGTCTTGTCACAGCTTCTAGCTAAATAGCTCCCATCAGAAGAGCCTGTAGTAGCAGGAGTGGTTTCTACAGCATGGACACACACCTGGGAAATGCCATATTAATGTCATAGAATCATAGAATGGTTAGAGTTGAAAGGGACCTTAAAGATCATTGAGTTCCAACCCCCCTGCCATGGGCAGGGACACCTCCCACTAGAGCAGGTTTCTCCAAGCCCCATCCAGCCTGGCCTTAAGCACCTCCTGGGATGGGGCATCCACAACTTCTCTGAGCAACCTGTTCCAGTGCCTCACCACCCTCGAAGGAAACAATTTCTTCCTAATATCCAATCTAAATCTCCCCTCTTCTAGTTTAAAACCATTACCCCTTATCCTACCACTACTCTTCCTGACAAAGTCCCTCTCCTGCTCTCCTGTAGGCTCCCTTCAGATACTGGAAGGCTGCTATGAGGTCTCTTCGAAGCCTTCTCCTCTCCAGGTTGAACAGCCCCAGCTCCCTCAGCCTGTCCTCATAGGAGAGGTGCTCCATCCCTCTAATCATCTTTGTGGCCCTCTGCTGGATCTGTTCCAACAGTTCCAACAGTTCTATGTCCTTTCTAAGTTCACTACTCCAGAGCTGGACACAATTCTCCAGGTGGGATCTCATGAGCACAGAGTAGAGGGGGAGAATCACCTCTTCTTTTGATGCAGCCCAGGATATGGTTGGCTTTCTGGGCATGCCCTAGCATGCAGAAGTGTAATTAGTAAGCTGTGCAGCCTCCAGTGGCTAGCATTACACAAATTGCATTGCTCTCTTGTTCTGGTGACTGATTGTCTGGAGCAGTGATCTGACAGGAGGCATTCATGGTCCAGGTTTCCTCCTCAATATAAGCAAGGTGTGGGCTGAGAAGGGATGGATCTAGCTTGATCTTGTCCTGACCTAGCCTTGGCATCTGGCCAGTGCTCACACCTGGACCTGGTGGCTGGGAGTGCTTCCAGTCTCCACAGTACAGACACAACCACTGAGACCTGGGTTTACCTAGAAATAAATCATTAGGTCGATAGCAAAATCTGGGTATGTAGACATCACTCTGGCTGTCTGCCATTTAGACACCACCAAAAATGCCATTAAGTTGCAATGAACTCTGGAAAAAGTCTTAAGTGCCTCCACAACTAAATACCAATGCATATGGTCCTCTACTGTTAAGCTTCTATCCCTTGGGATGGATATGGACTGACATGTCAGGGGGAGAGAAGAGGCAGTGAGGATGAAGGCTGTGCAGTTCCCCACTGACAGGCCCAGTGTGATGCACTATTGGGACTCCTAGAAGAAAATGGGCTAATTCTGCCCCAGAAGAATGCTGAGCACCTGTATCTCCCAATTTGTTGCTCCCATGCCACTTCTATTTGTTCAACAGTGGTAAAACAAGTATGTCCTCTTCCTGTCTCACATAGCTTCTTCCTCAGTGCTTCAGTTATCTTTTCTTGCTTCCATTTTAGTACTGTGGCTCTTAAGAGATTCAGCTTCCTCCTTTCAAACAGTTATCAACATAAGCATTATTCATAATAAAGAAGTCACATCAAATCCCCTCACCAATGACTAGCTACTATGTCCTGACTCTTGTTTACCCATGACAACAATCTTTGTGCAGTGCTTGACTTTCCATCATCTCCAGATTCAAGCTGCTTTCCAAAACCTTGGAGTTTCATATTTTCCTGGTAATTTCCTGGCCCGGGGATTTTTTAAAAATTCTGGCTTTCCAAAACCTTGGAGTTTCATATTTTCCTGGTAATTTCCTGGCCCGGGGATTTTTTAAAAATTCTGGCTTTCCAAAACCTTGGAGTTTCATATTTTCCTGGTAATTTCCTGGCCCGGGGTTTTAAAAAAAAATAATCATTTGACACAAGTTTGAATTCTGTCTTTCCCACTCACAGTATATTATTCTACACTGTAAAAAAAAGTGGAATAGATCCAGTACTTGGCATCTATTAAGTGTCTGTATTCCAACTAACAATTAATTAGGATTAAGGGTTCTTGAAACTATATCTTATAACTGAAGAGAATAATTACCAACTATTAATCACATACTTCTTTCAGATACTTAAAAACTAATTGTATGCATTTTCCAAATGATCTGAGGAGACTTGTGAAATATTTAAATTGCATTATACCCTAGGATCAATTGAGAAATGTCCAAGTTTCTCATAGGCAAACTAATGCTTTACTGCAACACTTCTTTTGCTTTACTCATGCCAGTTTTAAAAACATAACTTTTCCTTTGCAGAGACCCAAAATCTAGTGTAATGGTGCTGTCATATCAACATGACATTTTTGTAGAATGCAGAACTCCACCCCCAAGTCAATGTAGAGAAAAGAGCATGATGTGGGATGCCATTGCTTGAGGAGGAGAGAGTTGACCAGGATCCCCTGCAACCAGTGTCATCTAAAACACTTATCAGTGGAGGAGGTTGTAGCGGGGGCTACAGATCTTATAATTTCTGCTTCATGCCTCATAGACGTGTGCCTGATGCTGTCATGCTGGTGAGAAAGGATGTATCAAAAGAACGGTCCTTCCCCATCATATACATTGGGAGCAACTCTTCTGCACATTGGCCATTTATAACTTTCAAGTGACCTAGATAGGAATTTCCCTCCGGTTTCACATCAAAAGATCAATCATAATGTTTCTGAGAAGTCAGTGATGAAGCTGAGTCTCTGGTTAGGCCTCCGGGTCTAGAAACATACTGTATTTCAAAATTCAATGTAATGAACCTAAGCATTAACATTTTATAACTCGTAATAATCCATTCTAAATCTGGAGGCTAATTAAACTAAACATACCAAACTTGCCTGCAACTAGAAGTGGCTGCATGTCATTTGAATAGAAAAATTGCAAAAGATTATTTGCATATCCAGAAAAATTAACACCCACGAAAATATTCAGTAATAAATAAAGTAAGTGTTAATTTTTGAGTACTGGAACTCACACACCAGAATAAAAAAATGCAAATAATAGTTATGCAAAACTTATCTTAACTCCAGAAGGAGACTTATCAAATACTGAATCCTAAATATCATAAAAAGAACAAAATAATTCTGGGTGTAACATGCATTTTGCTGGTTGTTGATATCTGAAGCACATATCACAGTGGAGACCTCATGGGAGACTGAGTAACAGGCCTTTCCTGGTTGCCAGGGGATGCAGGGCTGTCCTCTTCATACTCAGCTGCAACATTTCCATGACCATTTTCCCTTTTTGCACCAGACAAGAAGTCCTTCTGTCTCTTGTGATTCTCAGTGGCTGACAATGGGGTTCTTCTCCCCTGCAAGCAATGGGAAATGAGCACTGGAACTGCTTGTTTTCTCTGAAGACAATGAGGAACTATGGGAGTGCAGTAGCACTTATAGGTTTAGATGTTGTACTTTCTATTTCTATACCCATAGATCAGCAATCCCAGTCTTTTCCTTTTATACCATTCGCTTTACCATCTAAAATTTTAGGAATCTTGTTATTAATTATCCATTCTCCTGGATGCAGAAAAGACTGACCATAAAACATACCAGATTCCGCACTTGTACTTGAGAAAGTAGAGATGCTTGAAAGTGTCAGTTCCTCAAGTTTGAAAAAATCTAATCCTGTTAACGTGCCACTGAAGAATTGATGATCACCAAGACAGCCATGCTTATTCTTGCTTCTCTCATTCCTCAAATTATCACAAGGCTACCAAACCCACAATCTCTTAGTTTAGTTATCATCTGTTTCCAAAAAATTTCTCTGCCCTTTGTGCATAGAAGGATGATCTGCAGCTGAAGTGATGTTAACATTAATAAGCCCCAAGTTGACAGTCAGCTTCCAGCCAATAAGCCTTCCTTAATATATGGTAGCGCTACTTCTGATTCTTTAGGTACAATGTGTTAGAATAGAATAGAATAGAATAGAATAGAATAGAATAGAATAGAATAGAATAGAATAGAATAGAATAGAATAGAATAGAATAGAATAGAATAATATTTCAGTTGTAAGAGACCTACAACAATCATCTAGTCCAACTGTCTGACCAATTCAGGGCTGACCAAAAGCTAAAACCTGTTGTTAAGGGCATTGTCCAAATGCTTTTTCAACACTGACAGGGTTCAGGCATTGACCACCCCTCTAGGAAACCTGTTCCAGTGTTTGCCTTTCGGACCTTCCACTGGCTTTATTGCCTTCCTCTGGAGGCATTCAAGGACCTTCACATCCTTCTTAAATTGTGGGGCCCAGAATTGCACATAGCACTCAAGGTGAGGCTGCACCAAGGCTGAATACAGTGGGATAATAATCTCTTTTGACCAGCTGGTGATGCTGTGTTTCATGCATCCTCCCAGGATGAGGATTGCCCTCTTGGTTACTTACTGACAGAGATATTTGTGCTTAAGAAGTGTTTGTAATACTAGTGTGCTGCTGTTGGGGAACTCTGACCAGGAGCCATTAAGAAGAGTTGGATATTGAGTCTGGAGTGAGGGTCCTCTGTCTTCTTTCTAAACACAGGTGTCTAAAGCAATAATCTTCCAAGGAAGTTGTGTGCTCAGGTAAATTTCATCTCTCTGTTTTACAAGCCTTGTATCCCACAGGACTGCCTCATCAGAAAAAAAACCAAACAGTGTCTGGTGTCTTCCAAGCCCCATAATGTGTGTAAGGGCACATAAATACATGAAACAAGAATCTCTAAAGTTATTCCCACCCCAAATCAATACACAAAATCAAATACACTTTAATAAAGGTTCTAATGCCATAGTGTGTCATGGTTTAACTGTGGTCAACAACTCAGCCCCACCCAGATGTTCACTTACTTTCCCCCAGTAGAATGACAGAGAGAATCAGACAAAAAAGCAAGAAAACTTCTGGGTTGAGATAAAGTCAGTTTAGCAGGTGGAAAAGCTGCATGTGCAAGCAAAGCAAAACAAAGAATTCATTCCCTGCTTCCTGTTGGCATCCCCAAAAAGGCAGGGCTCCATCACACATAATGGGATGACAACTCCCAACATCCTCCCTTCCTTCTGATTTCCCCAAAATTTATTGATGAATACAACATCATATAGTAGGGGATATCCTTTAGGTCAGTTGGGGTCGTCTGTACCAGCTGTCTCCACTCCCAAATACTTGTGTTCCTCCTGCCTGCTCACTGATGGGGTGGTGTAAGAAGCAGAAAAGGCCTTGATGCTTTTTGAGTCCTGCTATGTAGTAGCTAACATGTCCTTGTGTTATCAACACTGTTTTTGGTCACAAATTCAAAATACAGCACTATAATATTCTGCTCTGAAGAAAGTTAATTCCATCCCAGCCAGACCTGGTGCATAGTGATATCCAAAACCAAACATGCAGATTTAATTGAAACAAATTATGTACCATTCCTACAAGCACCTGTATGTGCTAGATATGTGATACACTTCTACATTGTAGTTATGACAGGTATGGATGGCAAACATAATTAAAACAGATATCTAGGACATTAATGAATAAAACCCCCATATATAATAAAGAAGACTGATAATAATAAATTAATAAATAATCAAAGCCAAATTATTTATTATGAATTATAAACAGTTTAGGTCTAATTTAACTTTTCTGCATTTTCTTTGATCAGAATAAGATGAGACTTCCGTCAGATGTTCTAAAAAATTCCTATTACTCAGAAGTGAAGGCTTGTTCTAAATACCAAAGAGAAATCTCCTTGAGTATAAAAGACAAATTGAGTTATATTTAATCTGTATGAAAATGCCTTTAATCTAACACTTGGGTAGCTAAACTTTCTTTATAGTCAACATTTTAGAAAGGAATGTTCCATGCTGTTTCATTTGAGGCTGTTACGCCCTGTGTATTTTGGGCAGAACATATGTGGTGGTGGTCAGTGAGCACTACTCATGTTTGACATGTCTCCAACAAACATGAATTTAGGCAGACCAAACCACTTTGAACTCTGTGGTGTTGACTGAGAGATGATTTGCCAAACGGACAGGTGAAAAGAAATGACATGCAGGTTTTTGGTAGATGGCAGAAAGGCAAAGCACATGGAGGACAGGCCTGCCCTTGGCAACTCAAGTGCAGCACTTATTAACAACTGAAATGGGAAAGGGCAGTGAACTCCTAGGCTGGATTTCAGGCTGTGGCCCAGGACTGGCACAACTGGCTGTAGGGATGGACAGGATGACTCCAAAGGCTGGAGATTCAGGCAGGGGCACCTCACCAGCTGCAGCTTTTGTTAGGGTAACAAGGGACGAGGGCCACTCTGGTTGAGTGGCACTTGGCAAAGGCAGATCTGTCATACTCTCTAGATACAGTAAGTGCCCAGCCAGGTGATGTCAAAATTATTTGTTCTGAACCAGTGAGGTAAACTACCGGGGCTGCACATAGCAAGGTTGTGGTAGCAGGCGGAGCTGTAGGGGTGGCATCTGTGAGAAGCTGCAAGATGCTTCTCCCATGTCTGAGAGAGCTGATGCCAGCCAGCTCCAAGACAATCCTGCTTCTGGCCAAGGACAAGCCCCCAGTGACAGTGGTAGCACCTATGGGATAACATATTTCAGAAGAGAATAAAACCTGTGCAACACCATCAGCAATCAGAAGAGATGGGTGAGAAAATGTGAGAGCAACAACTCCACAGACACCAAGGTCAGTGAAGAAGGAAGGGGAGGAGGTATTCCATGCACTGGAGCACAGACTCCCCTACAGCTTGTGAAGAAGACCATCATGAGTCAGTCTGTCTCCCTGAAGCCAGTGGAGGTTAATAGTGGAGCAGATGCCTGCACCTCATGGGGGACTCCATGCTGGAGCAGATGGATATGCTGGATGTGGACTGTGACTCCATGGAAAGCCCATGCTGGAGCATGTTTGCTGGTAGGACTTGCAACCCCATGGAAGATCCAAGCTGGAGTAGTCTGTTCCTGAAGGACTGCACCCTGTGGAAAGGACCCATATTGGAGAATTTTGTGCAGAACTGTCTCCCACAGGAGGGATCTCGTGCTGGGACAAAGGAATAGTGTGAGGAGTCCTCCCCCTGAAGAGGAAAGAGTGGCAGAAGCAATGTGTGATGGACTGACCATAACCCCCATTGCCTCTCTCTCTGCACCTCTGCAGAAGAAAGGAGTTAGAGAAAATTGGGAGTGAAGAAGAGGGTGTGTGTGTGCTTTAAGATTTGGGCTAATTTCTCATTATCCTACTCTGATTTGATTTTTAATAAATTAAAACAATTTTCCCCAAGTTGAGTCTGTTTTGGCTGTGATGGTAATTGCTGAGTGATCTCCCTGTCCTTATCTCAACCGACAAATCTTTTGTTATATTTTCTCTTCCCTGTCCAGCTGAGGAGGAGAGTGACAGAGCAGCTTTGGTGGACACCTGGTGTCCAGTTAGGGTCAAGACACAACAGGTTATAAAACTGCTGCTATCCATGCCAGTGGCAGGAATCCCAGCATCCTCCACCCTCTGAAAAAAAGAAAAGTCAGAATGAACAGTGGCTACGTTAAAAACTCAAAAGCTTTGGTTTTCTTTCAACTTATAAGCAACAATGTCCCTATACTACATGCCCCTGTGGACTGTGAGGGAATATTGATGTCAAAGCACCATTTTAGTCTGCCTGCCCTTTTCTGTCTATTAGAGATGATAAAGCTACAAGACTAATACCCTCTCTAATGAGACTGACAAGGAAAAGTCTGGTTATTAGAGGGAGAAAAAAAAAAGAAAAAAGAATGGCTTTGGTAATTAATCCATTGCTGCTCAGAGATTCCAGTGGCATTGCTTACAGTAACTCCTGCAGGGATACTGTATTTGGTTGATAAAACTAATAGCCATTTCATTAAGCTAACAACTCCTAATACTAATAATAATTCTGTTAAATCTTTATGGATATATTTGTCCTTGCCTTACTTTTTCATTTTTCATTTATTGCAGATACACTTCATGGTCTCTTGTGCCTCAGATTAGAATTCTGTATTGCCAAAAGATCATTGTCGAGTCCTACTGTGCCTTTTTAGACTGTGAAAAATCTGCCTCATACCGTCCTCAGAGACATCAGTAAGAGCAGGAGTAGTCTTCATCTCTGTTTAAATCTATGAAATGCATTTATCTATTTAAATTCGTGTTTTTGAAGGCATTCAGCTTTAGAGGTATTTAAAGAATCTTAAAATAAGTAAAAAACAGAAGTGAAAATATGACAGAAATACCATGTTTTGATAGAAATGTGACAGAAATAACTGGCCAAGTTCTTTCCAAATGAAAACTATATCTTCCTCTTTCAGCCTTCTCTGAAGGAGACTGAAAACAGTGCTTTTGTCCAAAATTCAGTCCCTTTCCAACTTTGATTGTCTGTTCCGGTATGCAAGGCACTGTGAGCTGCAATGCAGCTAGTAACGCCATAGTGACTGCTCCAGCAGCCTTTTATGTACGTGGTACGTGAGGTCTGGCATTTCAGATCCTAGAGGAGCACTTACAGGGAATGACTTGCACAGACCTCTCCTAGAAAGGGAGGAGGAGGCAGCCAAAGGTAGCAGTGGCCAGCTGCTGCCAGTGCTCCCATGATGCTAACAGTGCGGCATCAGGAAGGGTGGGGAGGCAAACAGAGAGAAATATAGCAAATGGTAAGATAAAAAATACTGTTTTTCATCATAAGAGGGAAATGATTAGCACTTATGTAATTTGTGCCAGTTCTCAGAACTAAAATTACATGCATAGAATCATTTGTTTTCCAGCTAGTAAAAAAGGTCTTAAACACCTTTTAAAAAAAATCCCCAAAAGAATATTGGATACAGTGCAAACATTAGCAGAAATTCAAATATCAAACGAGTGCCTCTTGGATGGATGCTTTCTAGTGTGAACTGGAAATCAAAGTGAATTTTTGTTCAGCTAATACTTAAAAAATTTAGAACTATCAGACTGTGGGGGAAAAGTAGCAGGTCTCTAGTGAGGTTTACCTGGCTACACCGCAAATGTGTAACAAACAAGTACCATTTCCCCTGGATTTGTACTGCTTCTTCTCTCATGGCATGCACACATGTGCAAGTATCTGTTTGACGCAGTAAGGCCTGGACTAAATAGTTTTGCTGTTAGGTATTCAATAGCTTGTATAGAGATGGCTGGTGTGGCCTGTCCAAACCCTGGTGAATAGGCAGATGACACCCATGTTACTGAAATACTACAGCATCAGGCATCTCCAGGGTTGGTTCACCAAAGAAACTATATCAAGGTGTCCCCTCATCCCTTTACATGGTTTCTTAGCTGCAGGGAAAGCTGACTAATATCAGGCAAGGCTAAACTACCGCAGGAACACTTTGTCTAATCTCTGGTTATGGAGTATTTATTCTCCATGGCTGATATTTTACAAACACTAAATTTACTCTTCCCAAAAAAGTTACTGCATATATTTTTTGCACATCTGTAGAAAGTTAATTTTTCATAAATATAACAGTGCCACCTGTGCACTTGAGTGCACTGAATTCACTTTCCTGGGGAAAGATAAAATCTCCTGGGGTGATTTTCCGCTCCCTCAGGAACTGTTGGTGAGTCACATTTGTACGTGCTTCCTTCCACTTGGAAAACAATATACCTTCTGATTTTTGTGAGCGAGTCATGTTAGGTGAGAGGAGCATTTGTGAAGACTGATACAGTGACTGATTTTTTTCACAGCGTTAGATTTGAAAACAAAATGGTTAAACTGAGTGTGCATGTTGGTAATGCAAAAAAGTGTCATCTTCCTTCATAGGTGGACTTGTTTAGATGCCCATCAGAAATACTGCAGTGGTTTGGGACAACACAGATTCTAATTAGAAATGTTGGGGAAAAAGGTATTTTGTGTTATTTAAGAATGTACTAGTCTAAGTATAGGAATAGGTTTAAAAGAATGCATTTCCATTGCATTGGAATGCTTCTTTGTCTGAACAATTTTGTTGTAAATTTGATTTCACAGACATATACAACATTTCTGTTTGCTGGTTCTGTATTAGATTATATTAGCAAGAACTATTGCTCTGAAAAAAAATTCTTCAGGCAAAATTGTGATGAAATGATGTAACAGATCTTGCTAATATATGTATGTTAACATCTTCTTGGGAAAAGGATCATTTCAGATTAAACTAAAACCAGTTGGCCCCATATTGTATTTGATGGATTAATAGAATTTTCACTGTCAAAATAAGAAAATTATGTAAGCCATCACATAATACTTTTTTTTTCCCCAAATACAAGGAAACTAACTTCCACAGTGTTTCATGCTATATTTTTCCCAAAGAACTTTCACTAGAAAAAAATGGAAATGTATGGTGAATATTTCAATTGCTTGAAATTCTAGATTCTAGAAAGGTGGGAGTCTAGAAAATGTCCTTTTCCATATACTCAGTTCTGATTAATAGTTTACTTTTGGATTATGTAGCTGGCATTTATGGAGCATCTTTATAGTTACAACAGCTATACTGATGAGCTAAATCAAGAAAAAACATTGGGGGTTTTCAGTTGGTTTTTATTTTAAATCCATTGAATTAACTAAATATCAGTTGCATGTAAAATCACATAAAAATAAAACACTATTCCAACTACTTTATAAGAACTTGCCCAGTTACTCTGTTTTGCGCAGCATTGAGCCTGTGCTGTGAGCAACAGAAGTATTTTCTCTTTGCCTTGGCCTCTAGTTAACATTGCTCTTTGTGCAATTTTGTTATAGTTCTGTGCTGAAATTCCTGGAAGGATGGATTCCCAGCAGGGTAGTTAATAGTCTGTGTTCCATGACTAATATTTATTTGCAAACAAAATTAATTACATTTTCAGTATCTCCAGTTCTACCACCCCCAATTCTGTACTGAATATACGATCGGAAGAACTTAATGTCTTATACATCTCTGACAGGCAAAGTTGGTAGATGAATGAAGTAACAGCATTATAGAATCAAATAAAAGAAAAATAAACTGCTTTGAAGAGGGTAACTATTTTGATCTGACAAAATATATTATCTGCCGTACCTTGATTCCAGCCCTTAAGGTGTGACTGATGTGGTCATGTCATGATGGGGTGTCTGTCAAACACCACTACCACCAAGCTGTCGGTCTTGTAGCTGAAATGGTCAGGAGTCTGTACTTCCCGAGGTGAAAATGGCCAAGAGGATCTTGCAATTAAGTTATTCTGGTAACAGCATATCAGTCGCAAAATATGTAACTGTTGTTTGGGCTGCCTTTCATCTCAACACCTGCTGCCATCTTCCTTAGTAGGTAAAAAGCTTGAACTGAAGTATCCTGGCCTGGAAATGACAATGAACTTGTTGAACAAATGCCTGTGTTTTTACAAAGTATGAATACAATAAAGCTATGAATTTTGGATTTAAAAGATTCTTGAAAAGATTTTGTAAAGGTGTGGAAGGCAACATAGACTGAAAAGCTTACGCTGTGCGCATAAAACAAATTCATGACAAGAGAATGCATGTAAACTTGGTATTCACAATTTAGGACTGGATGCCTAAACTAAAAGAGTGCCTAAATCCTCTAATGCTTGGACTTTATATTTAACATGCTGTAAGTGCATCAAATTCATGCGAGTTTGTTGACTAGAAACTTTCCAGAGCGATTTAGTACTGACACTGTAAGAATCCCAAATTTTATCAGATGAAAACTACTGGTTAAAAACAGAAACTCACCAAAATAGTCAATCATTTCTGTTTGTAAGCTTCTTCAATAGACTGCTTCAGCAGAACTTGGCTGCTCTACTTTCTCTCTGTGCCAAAATGGTATTTCAGGCTTGTTGTATATTTAGTGGGCCTATTTTCTTAAAGTGCAACTCTATAGTACTCATCAACATTTGATTTCAGACCAACCAGGGTCAGTTGAGCTCACTGTGTATATCTTTCTATTAAGATTCAGGCTGGCAATACAGACTCTCATCTATTTTGTCAACAACTGTCAGTTACTATTAATGATACCTGGAAAGACTAGTTGTCATTACTTTAGATTATACTAATATGTGAGCAGAGGGTGATTAGGGCATCCAGCCAGTTACACTGGAGAAACCTGATATGAAGGAGAGCAGATACAGACAAGAGTTGTTGGGATTCATATTTCCTAGTGACACAATGATTATTTACTTCTTCCATGAGCTCAGGTTTCACCAAGAGAGTTGGTACCAATCTGAACAGTTGCATTTGGGTTGCTATTGGTCATTAGAAGTCATTGGTGATTAATAGATTTTAGTTAATGAACAGACAGAAAAAATGATACTGGCAAAAGTTTTCTGCTGGTAAAAATGTTTGCCTGATCTTGATATTCTGGCAGACAAAGTAACAGATTTTAATGGAGAGATCGTGTCAGAGTTAAGCTGTCAGACAGCTACTTGCTTTCTGACATTTCCAAAGTCTGAATTTTCAGTTTCTTTTAATATTTTCACAATATTATTTCAGACTACTTGTGCTGACACCTGCCTAGGAGACCTATCAAACATCACGTGAGGTGTTTTTTGCAGCAGCTATTGGAAATAAGAATCTGCCATACAGTAAGTGTCATCAGAAGTGCTTATTAAAATAGAAAGAAAGGTAATCTGGTTTCAGGTTTAGAATATTGTCAACTCATTGCTTAGAAAAGATCGTGTTCAACAAGGAAAGCCTTCTAAAAGCCAGACATACTTTCTGTAGCTTCTATTAAACTGAATGACATCTGTGATAGACTGAGTGGCAGGTTGCAAGATCTACTGGATCAGTGGAAAAATCACCTTGAAGCAGTTTATTTATGCCTCCTCTGGGAGCAGGAAGCTTCTTTCACTCAGCCAGAAAGAAAATGAGATCACAGCCCACTCTCAGAAATCTGGTAAACTATCAGAGCTGGTAAGGTCATCGATGGGGACAGATTTGTCCACACAGGCTCTTAAATTCAGTGAGTAAACTGTCTTGTCCAGGAATTGAGAAAGGTTCTGTTGAAAAAGGAGGTGAGGGCTTTACACAGCATCCACAGAGGCCTTATTCTTTGGTCAGCTACAGCAAGTGTCTTTGCTCTTGTATTCATGCCTCAGTCAGCAGTGCACCTTGAGACCTTGGTGTGGATTTAGACCAGAGGTTCTGCCTTTGACAATGTTCCCACTTTGGAGAAGTTTTCTGAGGAAATAACTGATTTTAGTGAGCCACATCCAGTTCTTTTAGTCTGTTTTTGTCAGACACTTGATTCAGCATATCAAGCATGTCTAGAAGATCTGAGGAAAGGGCTCAAAATCCCAAAGAAGAAGTAATGCTGATGAAAGAACCCCCTAACGGAATGGAAAGCTCTGTTTAGATGAATGACAGCTAAATGACATTTTTCTTCAGTTTCAATGGGTGCGTGACACAGCTGAGTCCTGCCCATTCTAACTGTTTACTATTAACACTGATGGACACATTGGGAGAAACAACTAATCGTGGCATTGTATTACACACAATTCTGCTTATAGAAGACCTTATATACACTGACGGCATTTGCCTTGTTCTCTCAGCATGGTGAATGTCTGAAGCTGACAGTCAAGCTAGTCAAGCGAAAAACCATGTGTAGTGGAGGAGAAATTATGAATCACAGTGTGGACATATTCTATTTATAACTTTCCTGTTAGAGATACATGTTCCAGGAACAGAGATGGGTAAATGCTACTTATAAACTCTTTTTCAGTATCTGTGGTGGTCCTGCTTCAATGCTTAAGTTGCTGGCTGAAGATTTAAATGTTAACAGGGAATGCTCATGTGGCTTCTTTTTAACAACTGCTGCCTCATACTTTCCATAACAACTCATAAAAGCAAAAATGGACAGCAACTTCCAGCCTGCCTTCCCAAGATTGAAGATTTGTTCTCAAAAAGAACTTGGGCACCAATATGTAACAGTGCCACCTGGTGTTATCAACAGTGACAAAAATATTAAAGTTTGGATATTTAACTGTTCAAAGCTGTTTAATTACTAATTTTTCACAAATGACAGTACATCAGTCCTCATAAATACTACTGAAGTGCTCTGATATTTTAGGAATTACTGTTTCAAGCTGATAATACTGTTGGTGTGACAAAAAATTAGGGGGGTTTGGGTAGAAATTAAATTTCTTGTTAATTTCCACTTTAGTGTGGTCATTATTTAACATTTTATAAGAACTTGTTTCTTCTCTTTAAAAGCAGTAGACAAATACACAGATAACGCTTTTCCTGAACTATCTTTAATATTCTAATATGACATATTTAAAACGCCATTAATGTCTTGACATGTAGAAAATAATAGTCCAAGCTTACCAGTTGATAATTGAATAACAAGAAAAATTTTGCATGTATGTCACAGAGACATAGAAGGCAAAACAGATGACATAGTATCAAATCCAAGGTATCCACCAAAGCATTGTGAAGGAGCTAGCAGAAGCAGTCACTGAGCCACTTTCCATCATTTATCAGCAGTCCTGGCTAAACAGGGAGGTCCAGTCAATTGGAGGTTAGCAAATATAACAAGAACAGCTGCAAATATAACAACAGCATCTACAAGAACAGCTGCAAGGAGGATTCAGGGAACTATGGTGCTGGGGAAGCTTATGGAGGACATCATCTAGAGTGTCATCACATGGCACATAAAGGACAACCAGGTGATCAGGCACAGTGAGCATGGGTTTATAAAAAGCAGGTCCTGCTTGACTAACCTGTGGTCTTTCTATGATGAGGTGACCTGCTTAGTGTACAAGGAAAAGCTGTGGATGTTGTCTACCTAGATTTTAGTAAAGCTTTTCACACTGTTTCCCACCGCATTCTCCTGGAGAAACTGGCTGCCCATGGCTTGCATGAGAGTACTCTTCACTGGGTAAAAAACTGGCTGGATGGCCAGGCCCAGAGACTGGTGGTGAATGGGTTAATTTAAGTTGGTGGCTGCTCAAAAGTGGTGTTACCCCTGGCATGGTACTGGGGCCAGATCTGTTGAATACCTTTATCAGTGATCTAGAGGAGAGGATCGAGGGCACCCTCAGCAAGTTTGCAGATGACACCAAGTTGGGTGGCAGTATTGATCCACTTGAGGGTAGGAAGGCTCTTCAGTAGGATCTGGACAGGCTGGACTGATGGGCTGAGGCCAGTGGTATGACGTTCAACAAGGCCAAGTACTGGGTCCTGCACTTGGGTCATAACAACTCGGTGGAGCACCACAGGCTTGGGGAAGAGTGGCTGGAGAGCTGCCTAGCAGAAAAGACCTGGGGATATTTATTGCCAGCCAACTGAACATGAGCCAGCAGCGTGCCCAGGCTGCAAAGAAGGTCAGTAGCATCCTTGCTTATATCAGGAATAGTGTGGCCAGCAGGACTAGGGAAGTGAGCACTGTTGAGGCCCCACCTTGAGTATTCTGCTCAGTTTTGGGCTCCTCACTATAAGAAAGACACTGAAACTGGAGCAACAAAGCCAGTGAGGGGTCTAGAGCACAAGTCTTTTGAGGAGTGACTGAGGGAACCGAGGTTGTTTGGCCTGAAGGATAGAAAAAGATCTTATCACTCCCTACAACTACCTGAAAGGAGGTTGCAGTGAGGTGGGGATCTGTCTCTTCTCCCAAGCAACAAGTGGTAGGATGAGACAAAACAGCCTCAAGTTGCACCAGAGGAGGTTTAGATTGGATATCGGGAAAAACTTCTTTACTGAGAGGGTTATTAAGCATTGGAAGAGGCTGCCCAGGGAAGTGATTGAGCCACCATTCCTGGAGGTATTTAGAATATGTGTAGACAGGATGCTGAGGGACATGGTTCAATAGTAACTTGGCTGTGCTATGCTGACAGTTGGACTAGACGATCTTAGAGGTCTTTTCCAACCAAAATGTTTCTATGATTTTATGTTTCTAAACCTGATTCCTTTTCAAATTAGCACTAAATTCACTGTGTTACACTTTCAATCAGAGTACAGCAGGGAGAAGAGTGGCAACATTTTTTCTCTGGTGTTATCAAAACAATGGCTGCATACAACTAGAAATTGTCACTGAGTGTGAAAGAAAATTTTTAACTAGAGAATACTGTCTTCCTCTTACTGTATTTGAAACAAAGAGTTCAAAATCGCTTTGCTGCTGAACTTATTGCTTGAACATAAATGATTTAAATTATTACATTCAAATATTATATAATTAATATTGTCCTATATATTTTCCTATTTTTATTTATTATAATTAATATTGTCCTATATTTTTCTTGAAGGAAACAGTTAAAAATGGACAGAAATAAGTGAAGGAGGATGGATACTTCCTTTATAAAAAGTATGATTTTTGAATAGTCAATGTAAAATTGCAATAAGCTTATCTTAAGTATTACTTCTTGAGCAGTGATCCAGTGCAAAGTTTGTGCAAATTTACAATTACATTTTAAAACCCCACAGATAAAATAGATTTCCATAGAAAAAGCTTTCAGTAGCTTTTTTTTCAGAGCCGGTAGATTATTTTCTTTACTTTGACTTAGCACTGGGTCTACACCCTTTCCCTCAACTGCTGACAGAAGTAACTGATGGATGTCGGTAATGCTAACAACAGCCTGTTCCCTAAGGGTCATGAAGGATCTCCCTTAGTTTGAACTAAGCCTTCTTAGAATTAAGCTACTAGCAACTGCATATCTTCTGAAAGAATTTTCATGGAAAAATTAATTAGCCAAAACAAATATTAGGCTGTTAGCTGGTCATCAATATTACCTAGGGGAAAAAACAAACAAACAAACAAACAAAAAACAGGTTTGCGGGAAGCAACATCAGAATTTTGTGATATCTTTCCAAGCCTCTCAGCTACAAGGACTGGGACAGGTGAAGCCTGTTCTAAAACATGCCAGGGCCTGTGGCCATGCAGAAACTTCATATCCACACAGTGGATTGTTGGTGGTGTCCTCTGGGCTAACGCAAGAGCTGCAAACTATCTGCAACCCTGTCTCTCTCTTGTTAGCATCTGTCAGTTCTTCTTCTAGGCCCTGGCTTTGCATGTAGGGCACCAGCAGTTGGTGGCAACAGCAGCTGAATCAGTGCGAAGCTGAACGAGGACTTTCCCAGCTAGAAAGTTAGGGAAAGAGGACATCCATCTACTCAAACATTTTTGTGCTTCCTGCCCTGAACACAAAAGCAACTGGCTCTCAGTTAACACCCCTCTCCTTGCAGAAGATGTTCCCGGGAAGTGTATTTAGAGCAAATCTGCAATCACCCAACACCAAGTCCCGTACCTGTACCACTGCAGCTGAACACACCCTGCATAAGGTGCAGTGAGAGGCATCGACATCAACCTCACGAACAGCCGGTACTTTCTGTACATTGTTTCCTGATGTGTTCATCTGACTAAACTTTGATGGAATCCCTAATGAGACTGCCACGAGTAATAGTTATTCTCAGCTCATAAAACCAATTGAAAAGAAGCAGCTAGAACAAAAAAACGGGAAATAGTCTAGACCAATATCTCTGGGTTCAATTCTACTATATTAATTGTCCTCTGTTCAAAATAATAAATATAACTATCTGCTGCAGACAGAAGAATTCCAGCAGAACTGCGGTGTATTCTGTAAAATCAATATTAATCATTTTCAAAATGTTTGCTTGTTGACTTTCTGAGGACAGCCAGAAATCCTTAGGGCAACATATGCACAGCACAAACAAAATGTTCAACAACAATAAAAAAGGTTTGGCTGGTTTTGCCTCTTACATCTCACATTTGACCTTTAGAATACTGTTGTCATTTATTCATATAAAGGGCCATAAAATATGATGAATAACCAATATCTCATCTGTAGTCATGCTTGCATTTTAGAATTTTGAAACTACCTACAAATTGCATTAAATGGCCAATATGCTGGTTTAAACATTTTATTACCTTGTTTTGTGATTTCTTGACTACTCCTAGTGAGCTATGAACCATACAAGCATGAAGAAAAACCCCTCAACTTCTGTCCCCAAGCACAAGTCAGTAACAAAAAAACAGTCCAGACCTTTAGTTTGGGCTGAATTACTATATTATTTCCAACAGATAAGCTGTTTTATTTTAGTGAGCATCCTTAAAGTGTTCTTATTTTATCAAGGCTCCTCTCATGCTGCTTTTACAGTGATGGGATATTCATAGCAGTGATTGGATCCTAGGGAGTGTATTATTTTGCTCCTATGCTGTGAAGACTCTTCAGATGACAGGTTCAAAATGCCAGTGCTACTGCAATAGTAAAAGAAAACATAAGCAGTCTGAGATGTAATCAAAATATATGAACATTAATCCAATAGTTGTCAAAAAAAAATATAAAGCATGTAGCATACTGCTACTATCCCTTCTCTTTGGTTCTGGGGTAAAATCTTGGTTGTTGCCTACCCTTGATTTTGGCAATATGGTACTGCAGTGGTAGCAGCTACGGCACCACTTAGCCATCAGAAACTGGAACTTCACTAGCCTTCTGTGCATCCCTCTGGAGGCAGATTTCCTCCTCAAGGGCAGTTTGTCTGAACAGCAATTTCACTGAGATAAGGAAGTTTACTGGGAGTAAGGAAATAAATAGAATAAACCCAAGACTGCTTTGTTTAATATGCCTACATTTATATTTTGTGCAAATGAAATGAGACAGGAAGATCTTGAATAATCTTACAGAAAGAGAACACTAATACATATATTTTCCCCAGAGCACCCTGTGGCTCTGATCCCAGAGTCACATTTCTAACCTCCATATTCTACTAAAATATATAGAGAAATTACTTCTGCTGTCTTTACTGTCCCCTATTTGATTTTCTAGCTTTTGAGATGTTATGTTTTCTATTCACACACACTCTCTTCGGCTGTGTTGTGATACATGAACACACATGAGGATGCACACAACATGCTCACACACAGAGCTTTGAATTAATGGGTATTTTTGCAATTTTATTTATCAGAGGACATTATAATTTTGATTGCCTTTTGATGGTTTATCAAACAACTTACTAAGTCCAAAGAAGCTATATTTTCAGAGCGTCCTTGTATCGGGTGTGATAATCTGTTATCTATTATGTATTGACAAACCATTTTTTTTTCCACTAGGCAGTGTGTTTTCAGAGATGCTTCTCAACAATTCAGTTTTCTTAGATATTATTTCACTGGCAAGCCTATGTTGTCTGGCACATCTGTGTAGAGGTGTTATCATGGGTAGAGATGAAAAGGTTTCAACAAAGTAATGGAAGAATAACATAGGTAGCTACTGTGCTCCCATTTTCAACAGTTTGGCTGTATCCTGTCTTTCTGCTCCTTAGTTATTTCAAAGAGCACCTTTAACATATACTGAGAGAGAGATATATATTTTCTTTTCAAAGCACAGAATTTCAGGCTGCAGTTTTATAGCTCACAGCAAGCAACCTAGAGGACTTATTAATAGTTGATGAATCCCTCTCAACGTCTCAGCAGTGAGGAGAAGACAAACAACCCACTGGATGATTGATGCTGTGCCTGCCAAGGAGGAACTTTAAATCATGACTGTCTCTTACAAAATCTGTAAAAATAATCGGGATTGGGTGTGATCCTGCAGTAGCAATAGTGTGAACTGAGCAGAGACGCAATCTCTGCCCTATTGTACAATGGAAAGTGCGTTAGAACATGGTGTAACATTGGCAGCAAGGTTTTCAGCCTGTCATCTGCTTCCTCCCTACCCACAATGCTCCCTAGGTCTCCGTGGCACACTGCGCCCTGGCAATGTCTGTTTGTATACCTGTGTAAGGTTGCAAGCTCTGGTGTGAGGTGGGTGAAGGTGGCTTACCTTTGGCTGCCTTGCTGTGAGGCACCGCAGGGCTGAGGGGCAGAGCTGGTAAGGGGGAACAACAACCATCATGTCCTGTTCACCACCAGCTTAGGGCATTCAGGCACTGTGTGGGCTGCCCTGAAGCCTAAGAGCACTTTTTCTGAGATCTTGAAGGTATTCTGGGAGGGCTGGGTTCAAAACTCCCCTCTTCACACACAGGTCATAACTGAAGCAAATAAATACCAAAGATGTCTATAGCTGCTGAAATCTAATCACAGTCAAGCTAAGGAATATATACATGAAAACTAACATCAGCACCGCTCTTCAGTATCGTTTGCTCTCTGAACCTTGTAATTTCAGAGTCTGTTATCCCTACCTTTTCATTGTTTTTCTCCTCCAAATCATGGACTCTCTGTCTCCAGTACAGCTGGTTTCCTTCTGCTCTGTTTCTTCTTGCTCTCCTCAGATGCCCTGAAAGATATATCCTTTGTCAGATGAGACACGTGGCCAAGCTTACTGAGCAATCTACTGTGTGCCTGCCTGATCCCTAGAAATGAGGCTTGAAAGATCCTTACCTGAACACGATGTCACATGGCCAGAAGATCATACACCTTTCCTGGGACTTGACTGTGCACACCAAATTGCTACAGTTTGCAGCCTTTCACTGGAATAGGGTCATCAAATGAGTGAAGCAAAAAGATCTGTGTTTTCCTCCAAATGAGATTTTTGGTCACATGGGCATCGCACAGAGTACCCTATATCAAACAAAATACTTAAACTGCACACGGGCTACTCAGACTACAGGAGGCAAATTGCAACTCTGCTTTGCAACCCATGCACCAACTCTACCTCAAAAAGGATGCTAGTCACATACATTTAAAAAGGTATGGCCATTTCAACTGCCATGGGAATATTCAAATAGGAATGCTTCCCATAAAATATAATTAAATTTCAATCAACACATTTAATCCCCTAAATTTGCCTTTTTCTTATTTAATTTTGTTTTTGTAATCACAACATATAAAAGAGAATTTTACTCCAGGGCATAATGAGTTATTGGTTAAGGCAGCTAGATCGATATGTATCCATACAGAAAGCCAAAAGTAAATCAGTAAATGAAAGGGTTTAAAACATATATTTAGAAAAAAAAAAATTTTGCAAATACTGAAATGAATATTGGACAGAAAAATATCTACCATGATCCTTAACTATCAGGTCAGTCTCTGATCTAAATTGCAACTTAGAGTCTGCATTATGTGAGTAAATGAATCCAATTAAAAAAGCAACTTGTAGAAGAGCCAATACTGAAAATGTGACAGCATTTAAATCCTGATCACGTGAAAACATTTGTTATACAGATCAGATAAAGGATTTTTGAAGAATGGAAAGACTGAAATGCTTTTCCTCAATAATGGCATAAAATGAATGTCCACTGAAATAAGTGCTTGTACATGGATAATTCATAACCAGCAAGTCGTGAGGTTCTCCAGATAACAACTTTTCTCAGACCTGAAAGGCAGTATGTTGAGATAACAGGATTCTTTTGTGTGCATATACTGCACTGGCCTGTATGTGGTACTGAGTGAACCAAATTCATCCTTAACTTAAACAAGTGCAATTCCTGTTACACACAATGCTGCTACCCATTCACATATTACATAACCTAAGCCTTTGCTTGTTAAAAAAAAAATATGGAAAAAATCAAAGTTATTTTGTTTCAGAGAACGTGCAATGTATTAAATGTTGTCCCAAATTCCCCTGATTACAGTGACCTCTGCTGCTCCCCTGTAGTTCTCAAAATGTGAACGGAATGCATAGGCTCATAATGCTTTTCAGTGCTGATAAATTAGAAAAATAAATGAAGGAAAGAAAATCAAAACAACAAGAAATTACCTAATCTGCCCATGTTACAGCCAAACTCTGGGGCCAAATTGTCTCAAAAATCTGAATGACATTCTTAAAATATTCTTTTTTCATTTCCTTACTGCAGAAATTATGCACCAAAGCCCTTCAACTTAGAGAATATAAAATCTGTAACTGTGTGCATGGAGAAGTTGGGAAACACTGATATTCCAGCCAGTCGTCATATTCAGCAAACACCAATGTCTGAAAGTACAGAACAAGGAACAGATATAAAACCTCCCAGATTTGCCTAATTTTCTCTAAGTGGTCATATCACATTAGACAGTTACACTTAAAATAACTGAAAAGCCCTAAAGAATATTAAAAGAGATCCTGCTGGGGCAGGGCAGGGGGCTCAACAGAGCCTGCACACCTTGCTGCCCATCGGTTGGGGCACACCAGGCCTCCCCTCTCAATCCAGCTGTGGTTTCAGCTTGATCGTAGTAGATCCAGTGCAGTAGATCAGCATTCTGATCCAGTTTGCTGCTCTAGTTGGAAAGAGACAGAAATTTTCTCCTAAACGATATCCAGGAAAGACAGGTATTTAGATATGGGTAGTACTGTGGTACTTCTCAGGCCTTCAGGTCAAATTCAGTTATGAACTCTTTTTTTTTCTTATTTTAATGACATAATTAGTGTGTGAAGCACTTCAGAATAAACGTTTTCTCAAACAGTATTCATGGGTGAAATTGTTTCTTAGTCGCAAGACTGAAGAGGCTGTCAAAATCATACAGGGACTAATGAAAATTAATGTCTACTTGGGAGTTTACATGGAGTCTAGTAAGACTATCAGGACCAATCTTAAAGTAAATCATAAAAGTGTCAGGATATCTTTAGAGATTAAATGTGTTTCTTCTCTGGAAATTGATTCTGTCAAACAACACTATAGGATTATGTGCATTCTATAACTCAGCATTTTGCTAGTTCTTTGATTTATACACACATTAAAAGGAGTATACATTTCTTCTAACTGCAAGTGAAAATTCGCCAGTGGGATATGAAATTCAACTTGATTTCTTTCACCTTTTTGAAAACTACAGGAGATACAGGACAGCAGCAGAGGACAGCGTAATTGAGGTAAAATGGGATGAAAAGTAATTGAAATAAGATAAAGTGAAATTCCAAAGAAAATCACTTTGGGATGTTATGTTGAAAGAAACTGGGTAGAAGTTATTTCAGTACAGAATATTTTATCTACAAGCCTGGGAGAAAATCCTCCTGTTTAGAAGATTTTGGACTTGACACTTACTCCAAAATAAAGAGTACTTTGGTCTTCACAGTTGTTGATCCAAAAGCTCAGCTTCTCACACCCTTACACATGTCCACATGTGGGTTTAATTGTAAAGTCCAATCAGCCTTTCCCTAATACCACAAAATTAACCTACCATGTCCTCCTTACTCTATTTGAAGTTTGTGTTGTTGAGAAGAGAGGTCTTTGAACATCAGTTGTTCCAGCATTGCAAACCCAACTTATGTACAGTTTGTAAGTTTTGGTTTTATCTTCTAAGCTTTAATTAAATTATTTTGGCCTTTAGGAAAACACAACATAGATAGAATTCACTTTGCATAGATGAGAGTGAAACAAGTATCCCTAGGGGTCATGAACCAATTAATAAAAGCAAAACAACAACTAAACATCACTCTGTTTGGGAGTGAAGTGAATTTCATTTAGGGCAGATGAGCAACGAGCAAAAGGAAATTTAATGATGTAAAGGAAATCTTATCTCCAAGAAGTTATGCAATTATGCAAATCAAGAAACAACGTTTAAAACGTAACTCAAAACATGCAAAAAGTTTCTGCCTTGTTACACCTTTATATATCAGGCGATAATGATAGTTCACAGTAGTAAATCCAATACTACTGATGATGGCTAAGATACAGTGTTAGAGAACCACACTATGAATCCTCTCAGGCAAATTAAATTCTGAGAATGAAATGAATAAAAGGCAAGAAGATATTAATGTAAACCAGCAAAATTAAGGGAAATAAAACCACTCACCACATATATGAAGAGAATATCTATGTATGTATGCAAAGAATATCCCTTTTAATCTCTGTCATGGAAAGTCAAATATCTGTAACATTCCCCAGTTATTTTTGAGAGTCTCCAGAGGAGGCTATCTGAAATCCTTTTCCATTGAAATAGTGCTAATTAATAGATATTCTAAATTTGATTATCATGTTATATTTTCCTCCAGCAGCTTACCTTTTCTTCTTTATAATCAGCTGCCTCTACTCCTTGGGGGGTGGTAGGGATATTTATTTCCCAAACTCTGAGTTATCTGTTTAGGCAATAAAATTAAGGGATAGTCCCTCTTTAGCACTCCTACATATAAAACTGTTGCTCAAGTTACATATTGTTTTTCATACTGCTGGACAATGCTTCTTTTCTCCTGCACTAACTTTAAAAATCTATCTAACTCTGTGCTAAGTAGCAGCAACTGCAGCCTGCACTCACCCGATCTCACGGAGAGGCTTACATGGCTGTGTTGAGGGTAGCTGTTGGGCACCTGCAGGCACTGAGCAGATGCAGGGGGCAACCCCAGCCTGGGTGTTCCCCAGCCCCAAGACAGCCCACGACCTGCAGGTGCTCCGGCCGTGTCGCATGGCACAGTTTCAGGAGAAAGGTGAGAACGGACCCAGCCAAGCAAGCAACCTCCTTTGGTTTCACAGCTTTGGTACTCCAGGGTCTTTTGGTTGCTATTCCTCCCTCCACAGAGCTTGAGGGTAGTTGGTTTCTCTAAGATCAGAAAGTGATGGTGACAGAGCAAGGATGTGAGAAGCAGAGGAATTCTCAAGGGGAAAACTGCAGAAGTCATGGGAAAAGTCACCATCCTCACAAACTTTCTTCTGCATCGTGTTGTTCAGCTAGTAAATGGTGGTACTTCTCTGCAGGGAGACAAACTAGTTTTCTTGCTGAGGTCATGCTTGACATTTGTGGAGCTTCTCAGTGACAGGTCTTTAAACTTACTGGTAGGGATGGATTTTGGGGAGATTATGGTATTCGCTCTCTCTGTATACGCTTTACGTCCAGGGACTTAACAAATTAACTTCTGAGACACTCTGATAGCTAAGTCCTTTTCTCACCCTAGGCATAAACCATGACACTATTGAACCTCATTAACTGATCAGCAGCCTAGCACATGTGTAAGTGGATTTCCTAGGAAAGCAATCATCTTGGGAATGCACAGAGCATGCATCAGAAGCACCGTTGTTTTATCAGACCAAGGCAGAAGTTCCTACTCGTACCTGCCTAGTGAGACCTAACTAATTAGATCACTAAAGCAGAGTAACAGTAGGATTTTACTACCAATTGCCTTCTGCTTGATACTGCTGGTGAACTTGTAAGTAGCAACCTCTGTGCCCAGCAAGTATACAGCCAGGATACAGGTGTTGGGAACAAAAGACAACTCTGTCAATGGCTTTTCTTCCAAATAGTTTCTTTAGTGCCCATGTGAGGGGCTCAAGTAGACCATGTAAGGAAAATATTCATATTAAGTAAAACCAGAACTGTTCTTTCAATCGGCTGTCTTTTCTAAACAGGTTGTTTCTTCAGCTCAAAATCAACAAGTCTTGAAATATGTTTTTTCTCAGAGTTTCAGTATAATAAATGGCCACAAGTATGTTTGTGGCTCTGTTTCCCTCTTCATCAGGTGTGGTTACTTCACAGCTCATGGGCAACAGTCTACATAATTTACTTTTTGCTAAGACTCTTTTTTAAAGACGTAAAGAATGTATCATAAAGAATATCTGTCCTTATGAGTAAGTTGCAATTCTAAAGCTATTACATTTCTATAACTGGAAAGTGTTACTCTCTCCTCTGCTATCAGTGGAAAAAACAACTCCCTGACAAGTTTTCCAACTACCATTGCCTGTGGTTATGGAAACGCCTCTTGCTCAGCTGTAGCTAATTGCTGCCAGCTAGACAGGCAAGAAGAAAGTGATGATTTTCCCTTGTCAAGAATTTCTAAACCACAAACCACAAATATGAGCTGAACAAGCAGCTTCTAGTTTATGATATCACATTTCCTGGAAAAATAAATAAATAAAGTGGCCTATGTACAGATTTTTGTTGTTGCTGCCCATCTGTAAGCCCACTGCCTTGAGTGCTCTGCACTGTCACTTCCATCACTTCTCCTGACCCTTGAGTCCTCCCATTCCAGTCTTGGGTTTGTCACTGGTAATTATCCATTATTTGAGCACTGTCATGTAACTACAAGCAGAGGACACCTGATCTGTCACTGTACTTGCTGATGAAATGTTAGTGGTGTTATACACATCACAAAAATGCCACATAGAGCCCAGGCAGCTTTTTCTGTGGTAGGGATGCTAGCAAGCTAAATGTGAACAAAAGAAGAAGGAAATACGTTTTTAAAGGGCACAGTTAATTATTCAAGTAATTTTTTTTTTTCCTTATGGCAAAGGCATTGCAAAAATAATGTTGTTTTTTTTTTTCCATATTTTGGAAGCAATTACAGAAAACACATTTCCTGTTACCAAATTCAAACACGTTCTTCAGAAGTTTTGGGAAGCTACTTACCCAAGTAACAAGTAGGAATATGTTCCTTCTCTGACCCATTACATCTAAGTAATACATATATCAAGCTCAGAACAAACTAGAGCAGCACTATAAATTGAATGATTAATGTTTCTGATGCTGTATCTATCTTCTTTGTGGTTATTCTAAAACAGAGGTTTATCAATGAATATATCAATCCATTAATCATTTCTTGTGTTTTAATTGTAATTACAGCCTCCAAAAAATTACAAAATTGCAATCTTTCACCAAGTGAAAAAAAAAAAATATTACTCTTCTCTCACTTGTGTTTAAGTTCTCAGATCTTTCTCATATTTCTTCCTTTTTACAGATAACATTATGGAATGCCTTATTGATTGTGACTTGCCATCACTTTCATAAAAGCATAATCCTATTGATGTCATAACTTATTTCTGAGGTTGTTAGACATCATGTCATGGATTAAAAGGGTCTTTAATTTAAGTAGCAAGAACACAGAAAGCCATAAAAATCTCAAAACAGCAAATCGAACTTAATTTGTTGTGACAGAAAGCGAAGATGAAGGAATTAAAACTGCAATGACTCTAATTTGAACTGTTGTAAATGTTCAGGCTTATGTGGGTTGAATTTGAATTACATAAAATCAAATTAATTTTGTTCATAGCCTTTTTTGAGAATTGTAACTTCACTCAATATATTTAAGGAGTATAGTGAAAAGTCTGGGGTAATAACAGTCACCTAGCAGCACGTTTGAAAAATAAAACCAGAAAGCATATGCAATTTAAGACAAACATAAGGTCTTTGTAGATTAAACTGTTGGTAAATAAAGCTTCTAAAGTGGTTCAACCACCCATCCCTGTGCTCATTGCAAGAACCCTAAAAGTCTCCCTTTCGGGCTTTGTGGGGCTTAGGTCTCCTGGTTTAGCATCGCTGCACTGCACTGCTTTAGGATCAACACCTGCACTGGTGGCAGGTATTTCACATTGCACATCCTACCATAACAAACATAGCCTCAGTGCTCTGCAGAGCTTTTCTGTGAAGCAATTTCAAATTAAGTCTTGGAGCACATCAGCCGGCTTTATTGTTAAGCACGGATTGTTGAAATCTTCTTTATATCTGCAGCAGTGTGGCACTCTGAGGAACAGACACAAGGAAAACAATGTCTTTCTCTTAAGTAAAACTTTATACCTCATTTCTGTATTCTGGGAAAATGCGCAGTATGAGTTGATAAATCCTCTGGAGTGTTCATGAATATGTGTATCATTTGCTGCAGGGAAAGAAGGGATTGTCAAGAGTGCTATAGATGTGATCCCATTTGTTTCTGTACAGCAGCAACTGACATCTTTAAAGAGAGCTCTTTCTTTTGACTATAGTTGTCTGCTCATATGAATCAGGTGAATATAGGGTTCTGATGATTTGTGTTAGGATGATATGGTGTTTGCTGATTCACATGAGTGGATAACCACAGACGAAAAGAAAGAGCTATCTTTAAAGAGATGACAGGTAGTGCTGTTCAATAAAAATGAGATTCCTTTATTTCTTTCCATCTCATTGCCTTTGCTTTCTGTAGTGTTGAAGGTGTAAAGATGAAGGCTAGCTTGCGTAATATAACAAATACATATAGATGTAAATATTGTAATGGTAGAAAAGGTTGTTGCACAATGTTAAAATGGGAAATTAGGGAAGAAGAGGCAGACCAGAGATGATTCCACTGATGAACCCTGCAGATCTTTTGAACCCAGGTCTGTGACACAGGTACCTCCTTCCAGCCTAGTCACCTCAACCCCTCTTAAAGTCAAAGGCTGGTCAAAGCCTGGTCAAAGCCTGTATCTCTCCATTGATTATTATGGGAATGTAATCTTAATTATGAAAACTCTGATTTATTGCACATGACAATTATTACCTTTTAACTCCTTATTAATATCTACACTTAACTGAAGAAATCTTGCCCACAGTGATGGCTGAAAATTTGACTGTATCTATAATTAACAGCATGCAGCAGGCACCTATGCTTATGAAAGCATAGGCCTCTGGTATCACAAAGTTAAGTCAGACTTAACAGCCCTGCCACCATGGACTCACTTGGCTTCCAGTGCAGTAATAATGGTCATAACTAACTCTTTTGCTATGCGTGTGGTATTAACATCCATTGCCAAATGTACATTCAGCAAAAGTGAAGAAACCACTTAACAGACACTCAAATTAAGATTGCCCCATGGAAATCGGTGCTGCATTATAAACTGTAATATACAACAAGGTCAGAAGGCAATTTTCATGCTTTCAAGGAAACGACAACAGCCTAGCTTCTTTTCTTATTTCTAATTTATTGCATGCTCCTGCACTCCAACTGGTCCACTTGTTTCTAAAATGACTGCATATTTACCTTTACTAGCCAAACACTTTGTAAGAGATCTTGGTGGAAACCAGGTAGTTGTGCACTTGCCTCACTGTGTAGCTTTTTAATTTTCCCTTTTGCTGCCTTGCAATCTTCAAAGGTTTTCCCATCCTTTGTACTTCATCTGAAAGGATAATGTAAGTGGAAGGCCACGGTAACACAGTTACTGGTAAACAAGGTAGCTGGTTCAGCTTACGTTTCTCTGCACTATGTTGCATTGTGTTAGAGATATAGAGATGTCCCTTCCCTGTCAGTTCTTCCTTAGCACTGAGGAAGAGCACAGTAGTTCCTGTGTCAAATGCAGTTTGCAATCAATTTTATCAGAACTGTTCAGTGACTGTACAAGGCTGATACCTGCACCATGACACAATGCTTGGGATAAGCCTCTGCAGCATCCAAGTAAGTGTCTCAGTCAATGGAGAGTTACACTCAGGATCCAGTTCAAAGCAATGCCACTGAATAAATTCATCTCAACTCCTCTGCGAGTTTAATCTGAAGCATTTCAAGGTTAGGCAAGCCAAAAAGTATTTATCTTCAGTATTTTAGATGTAACTCCATCTCAGGCAGCAATATTACTTTAATTGAGAGCACCTGCCTTTTGTTCATGCTGCCATGGCGACACAGCAGTTATATAAATTAGTAAGAAGTGATCATTTCCCTCCTTCCTACAGTTTCCTTTGCCTTATACCACTTACTGCATGAAATGATTGTACCACGTTTTCTCCTGTAGTGGTTTGTTTTGCTGCACTCGAATACAGAGAAAGTATACTCAGCGGTTTCCATTGAAACTCCCCCTGGATAAGTTTCTCATGTGTCTTACCACCTAAGTTACAGGAAAAATACTGCTGAAGCTCTATTTTGCTTTCCAGTAACTTGGCTAGACAGTGATCTAACCAACTAACCTGTCTATAGTGGTTCTCACTCATTTCTGTAGGAGTTTCACTGGAATACAGTATGCACAAGCGAGCCTCTCTTCAAAGGAACGTTTTCACACAGGCTGAAACACTAACCTCTTCCTTATACCTGTCCAAAATGTGAGTTAGGATGAAAAGTCTGGATTTAATTTGCCTTTTAAAATGCACTCAAGAAGTTCTGTAGCATGCTTTGGAGAGGGTGTAGCATAAAACCTAGAGCAGCTTCTCAACTCCTTTTTAGCCTATTTCATTCCACTTATATTAACTACTAAAAAATTTATAAATCAGTTGTAGTCCCACTGAAAAAAAAAAAAAAAGGTTTTTTAAAATCCCTTTTGCATTTGGTGAAAATTGCATTCTGATGTTACCACAGTTCCCACAATATATGTTGATTTACCTTTTTCATTGCAAAGCTGTAGCAATGTAGAGAGAAAAAAAAATACTAGGAGAAGCTTATCTGTATATACACTATTGAGAGGATTAAAGGTAGCAATCAGACTGACTTTTCCACAGTTTACACTTGCTGGTCAAACTCTAGTAGTCTGCCTTTAGGACAGATCATAAATTCTTCTCAGAATAGTCCTAAGGCTTCTTTTATTCTATTGCATTTATTCATTGTAATCCTGGTTCTTCATAGTCTCAGCGGAGAAGGCCCTAGATTGCAACCTCTCTCTGCAGTTTAAAATATAGCAGGTTCACTTACACAGGTTCTCAGCTGTATAGGAAAGGATTGTAGTACACTAGGAAGGGGTTAAACTGTGAAAAATCAAATTGCAAGACTGACGTAAAAGAGATCACAAAATGTGAATGTAAATATAAGCTTGACTTTGAACAGTCTTAACTATGTACACAACATGAGATTTACATAAACTGGAAAGATTCTGCATCCTAAAAAAGAAGCTGGTTTCAGAAAGCGAAAGCTTAATTGAGAAAAAATTGATATGGGATGGGTTCTCAGTTCTGTCACCATTATCTATAGCTAGTTGTTTAAAGTCAAAAGGGACAGACAAGAAAGCCAGGATTTTGTCAGATTCTAGTGACTTAATTCCAAGCGAAATAAAAAGCCTAGTGCTCTGGGTCTATCCACATCTGGGGTTATTTTAATCTATTTTGTATCAGAATTCTCCTGGCAAGTAAAGTTACACTTATAGATTCACAAAAAAAAAAAAAAAAAAAAAAAAAAAAAAAAAAA